>JAMQGT020015383.1:0-167359 GCA_024447675.2 Pterophyllum scalare | reverse complement strand
TATGTTGTGTAACCTACTTCGTTCAGTTACGTATTGCTAATGATAGGATGTTCAAATTCATACCATAGATGCATACTGTTCAAGTTAGACCCATCAAACTTCACACACTTCTTCAGTGACTTGGCTATAACAGCACTTTGACCCTCCCCTGTTATGAACCCAAAACAGCCGTGCATTGCACCCTCTCAGCAGTGTTCTTGTTCATAAGTTTTCTCCTGTGTTTTTGGCAAGCCACAGAGCCCTGGTATTTTTAAACATAGCTTAGTGCTTATTTTTTCTCATGTGGTAGATTTAATTTCTTGTTTTGGCCTTGGAGAACCCAACGTCTACTTGCTTCATTGTGTTTATTTTTGCTCTTCCTTACTTGCTTTAATTTTGTAAGTAAATGACCAAAGCTTGATCAGTAGTGGTGGTGGTAAGAACTGTTTTGCTAGTGAGGTCGAGTTTTACCTGGTAAATATAAAGGTACAGCCCATGCCACCCTGGGTGTTTAGCTGAGGGCTCATAACACAGTAGCAGTAGGCCTTTGAAGGACTTTGTTTACTGAATCCAGAAAGAACTGAATGTGTGGCAGAAAAAAATTGGTTAAAAAGAACATTCGCATCAACGTAATGTTTTTTGGTTTCAGCATGAACAGAGAAAACTGAGATGCAGAGAATATCAACAGCATGAGCTATTTAATAAAAGAAACAGACACAGGCAGTTACAACAATTTAAATGCAGGGGATCTTTTTTTTAAGTACCAAAGGAGAAGCGACTAAATGTGACTACTTCTTGGCTCGTAGAAGGTTTCATCCCAGACAAAGTTTACATCTTTCAGCAATCTCTTAAGCGTTTTTAAAACAGCTTCTTTTTTCTTTTCTTTGTTCATCTCCGTCCACGACTCTGGCGCTGGCCGTGCTCGCTGTTTGACTTCTGTGTTGCTTTTGAGCAAGTTGCTCAGACTTTCAACTTCAGCGCAGTTGCCATAGGGATTGTGTTTTTCCCATTATCAGCGTTATTCATGGGCAAAGAAAACAAAGTGACACACGACAGACAAGGAGGCATTATTCTTCCATCACTGAGGCTAAATGCTTCACACCTCACATTCTCACAGGTTTAAGTCTGATGGTTACCATCAATGTTTCTGTCTTTGTTTGGAAAATATGTCATCACTGCACCAGCTACATATTCATCCCAGGCACCAGAGCAGGAAGCAGCGACCATGATTCTCCCAGCTTCACGACCAGACGTGGACATAGAGACTCCGTAGTACCTGACTGAGTCCTCAGCAGCCTGAGAGATGCAGATGGTGAAGGAGAATAAACGCTTTGATTTGTTATCTTCTCTCAGGAGACTGATAAACTTTTGCAGAGCACATTTTATGTACTCTTCATTCTCTTGTCCAATCAGCTGAACAATCTGTAGGCAATCAAAGATTAAACTGTCGTTAACCCCCAAAACACACAATTATTTACTGACTCATGAATTTCACATCCACAAACTGTAACATTTGATGTATTTTTCCTGAAGATTTATTTTTTGTATTCAGGCTTCGCTTGATAGGACAGGAAAGCAGAGGGAAAGTGAAGGAATGACATAGGAAATAGTCTGGAGTGGACTCAGTACGGGGCACCTGCAGGAGCCTTCAGCATATGGGCCACCAAATGCTGAAGGCATAGGCTAACAACAAGGTGAGTCATAGCAGGGTCCCACATTTGAGTGTGTTTAGGTGAAGCAGCAATTGTTCAACGTTACAAACTAAATAGTTACCATGTCGAGCACACATGAAAATGGACTCCGCCTGGGTAGCTGAGAGGAATAGCACCTAAAAGGCTCAGGGTAACGCTCTCTCACTTTCTGTGTTTTATCACGCAAAATCCTTTCTGGGGAAATAGGTGAATTGTTGATCATTCCCAGAAGAAGATGCTGTGAAGAATCTGTTCAAACAAAGAGACTGTTTCTATGTTGTATCAAAAGAAATATGTATTCAAGCCCACTGACAGCACCTTATGTCCCCATCAGATACCGTACCTCATCCACTAACACTGTAGTATCTTCTTGAGTCTGCGTGCTCAGTTCCAACATTTCATCAATAATTATGTATGCGTTCCTCATGAAATTCCCTTCAAGTTTTTCACTAAAATAATATCAGATAATTAATTAAAGGAAAAAGCAGAATGCTGTAATAAATTCTTGAATTTCAGTAGATCGGTTCACTTTACCTTGCCTTGTTTTCAGCAGCCTGAAGCAATTGAAAAATAAAATGACACATCTCAGTGATGACAGAAACAGCAATTTGGAAAATATGAATAGAAAATATTCAATATGAAGATATACATTTTAAAAAAAAATCTGAAGGTAAACCGCTTGAAAGCATCCACTCACCATTGTAAATGCACAAGAAATGAAACTGAGGATTCAGTCCCCTCCCCTTTAGTCAAAGCACGCCTGTCTAACAAGTTTCTGTGTCGTGACGTAAACTCAAAGATCAACTTTCACAACAAAATGGTGGTTTAGTGTTTTACACAAATGTAGCACTTCTTTGCTTACACATGAAGAGAGCAGGAAGTCACTCTGGTTGTGTAACACTGTAAGGTGTTGCTACAGAAACAAAAAAAACACACACACAGTCATGGTAAAAAGAAAGAAACCCTCTTTCATTCGCAGGTTTTACACATCAAGACATAAACAAAACATCATCTGGTCCTTAGCAGCTCTTAAAATTAGTTAACGACCACCTGAGATGAACCAGAAAACAATAATACATGACACTGTCATTTATTCAACAAAAAAATAAGCTAACATGCAGAAGCAGTGGGTGAAATCTGATGATTCAACAGCTTGCAGAGCCAACAGCACCAATAACTTTAGCTAACAACAGCTTTATCAGGCTCTCACATCAGTGCGGAGCAATTGTGGCCCACTCTTCATTACAATGTGGCTTCAGCTCATTGAGGTTTGCAGGTATTAATTTATGCACAGCTCACAAAAGCATCTCAATAGGGTTGGTATCTGAACTGGATCATTGAAGCACCTTTTATTTTTATTTTTCAGCCATTCTGATTTATATGTGATGCTGTGCTGCTGTGTCCTGTTGCCACGTTGTTTGTAGAGAGAGACTTTCTTCTGGTAACCTGTCTTTGTCTAATTGATCAGTTATGAACTTCAACATTTAACATGCTGAGGCCTGTAGAATCTCAAATTTAGCTCTGACTTTGTGGTGAACTTGCTGGGACATCCACTCCAGTGAAGGTTGGAATGTTTTCCACTTGTGAATGACGGACTTTAAATTGTTTGGAAAAGCCTTTATAACCCTTCCCAGATTGATGAGCAGCAACAGTTGCTTCTCTAAGGTCACTGCTGACATCGTTCTATTTGGATTCTCCAGACCAGCAAACTGCCAAATTTTCTGTTTTCATAAAGGTGCACACACTTGCTGTTGATCAAGTTCATTTGATTTGCAACACCTGGCTTCTACTTAACCTCTTAAGTGTACTTAGTTTTCCACACACTACTGTAGCTTCATTTTAAAGTAAATATTGGCAAGTTGTAACATTGTAATTCAGGTTGTATTTATTTAGTTTTAAGAACTATACATTTTATAGTTTATATTTGTGTTCTCTATGCCACTCTGGGTCCTTGTGTTCTAGTCCTTTGTCTCTTTATTTTTCCTTTCCCTTGTTTCATGTGGATTCTGTTCAGCTTTGCTTCCCCTGGCCTTGTTTGTGTTTTCATTTCACCTGTTCCCCCTGGCTGTTTCCACCCTCCTCTCATTGCCTCATATGTATATATTATCTGTCTTCCTCAGTCGGCAGCAGATTCCCCTCCGGCTGTGTATTCCCAGTTTCCTCCCAGAGTATTTCTGGCACCTGTACAGCCCAGTGTAGCTGCCGTATAAAATAAAAAACAAAAACTCTCATATATTGTATGAAGTCTGCATTAAGACATGCCCACTGCAGTGCACTCAAGGTCCACTATATTGTGTTGTGGGAAATATATTGGGTTGTAGTGCACTGAATTAAAAAAAAAAATTTTACTGCCAGAGTTGTCTTTTTTGTGTTAATATTTTTATTATGAGGAGGGAGGACAATGAGACAGAAAATAGTATTACTTATACAGCATACATCAAAACATAAAACACGCAATTACCATGATTTATCTTGAAGTTTTTTCTTAATTTTGGCACTATACATATATGCAGTCAGGGTTCTAGCCAGAAATTTTTTTTCAGCTCCGCCTCTTTGCGCGTGTGCAGACTGCCTGTAAAAAAAAAAAAGCTGCTGTTTGTTTTTGTTGAAAAACTGGGGGCTGCATGAGCTTAATGCTGTAATGCTTTTTATTCACATTCTCCAAATTACGTTTCTACTGCAGGTCTATTTTTAGTCGCTAATGAGAGATTAAGGGGGGAAATAAAAAAAAATTTGACGGAGCCCTTCTGTACTGAAGGGGTGGAGAAGGGGGCTTCCGGCACCGAACGATCTCTAGTGCTAATGGCAGCCCCCGCTAGCAAACTGTGGTTATAGCGATCCGCTGTGGTGGCTACAGCTGACCTAAAGAAAAAACAACAGCTGACACTCTTTGCACAGCGAGCACAGCACGCGTGCACGCACACACTCATAGCACAATGCAGTGGGGGCGTGGAAAAACTTGTCAGCGATGATCCACTCGTGTTGAAGTGTCATTTTTTTTCCCCAAATGATGGAATCTGTCGCAGCGAAGGAGAACTTCAGTGGGCTCGACACACGGGGAGTGACGTCGCTCCCTCTCCATTCCTATGGAACTTCTGCAAGGAGGCAACAATCGCTTGCCCTCCTCCAGCCAAGCGACCGGCAAAAATTCGTGCATGTGAAATTTTGAGCTCGTACACGTAGGCAAGCGCGCGCACGCACAAACGTAGCAATATCAAACATGCACATTGTGAATGAATCTGCCCCTGCCTTGTGGTAGATTGCAAATTGCGGTGAAATGATACAGGCGCAAGCAGCGACCTAGCTGGGGCGAAGTCCTCGGGGTGCGCTCCTATTGGCTAAATGCAGTGACAGCAGAGCTCTGAAAGTGAAGCGGTGAAATCCTCAGCAAGGCGCAGAGCCTGGCGATCAACTGCTAGCTAGAACACTGTACAGAACACACAAAGGCAAAATTAACAGCTTTTAAGCATCTGATTTTGTTTCAGATAGTCCAGTAATCTGGGTTTTCGTGTTGCCACCAGTTTTTTATGCTCTTTATCCAACCTCCGCCCCACAGGGCCCTCCCACACCTTCTCCCAGTCCTCCTGGGTCTAAACACAACAGATAAAACAAAAAACATCAGTACTTACAGACATTTACAGAGTTGTGAGGATAATCAATCATGTAACCTTGTTCATTCCCAGCAAACAGCTGTAATTTCTCACCATGTCTTTGAAAGCCTCCCCGTTGTAATAGGTCTTGGATGCTGGATACCTCATTCCCTCATTAAGTAGCTGCTCCATGCTTGAAGCCACCAGATGCAGCGCCTCTTCATCATAGGCAAACACCCGTTTGTCCCCGCAGGTCATCAGAATAAGCTGGTCACATGGGCACAAGATGCCCTCCACCACACCAACAACTTGCATGGTTACAGTCTTTGGAAGGTAGAATTTCCCCCACCCGTTCACATCAGCAGGATAATCTTTGTAAACTGTGTCCTCAAGCCCTCCGATTCTCAGTATGGCGCCAGCTGGCTTCTTCAAGGTGATACGCTTACTTTTGTTTGAAGATACAAACTGTGAAACATCTGCCAGGAAGTCCTCACCTGCAACACAACACAGATATGAGGTGTTTGAAGTTGGAAAACACACTGACTTGTTTTAGACTTGTTTAGCCACTGTTTGATGATTGTAGTGTACCTTTCCTTTTTTTGGATGGTGGGAAATGAGACACACCACGCAGCTGATGTTTCAAACTGTAGGAAAAGATAATAAGTTGATGAGAACATCTTACACTTTACCAAAGTCCTCAGTCAGTGAGTCATGCTGTACAGAGTTTGTCTGTCTGTGCGCCTGAAGTCACAGCACCACAGTAACATGAGCTTTGGTGTACAAGCCGCTGTCTCTGTACTGAACCATCTACCACCTTGGGTCCCTACATCCTGTGTGTCAGTTTGGTTTGATCACGCATCTCAGACTGAGTCAGGTCCTTATACTCGGCCACACCAACATTTGTCACTGTGTGCAAATATTACTGCATTATACAGGTATGATGTCGAGAATTACTTGTTTTATCCCGCTCCTTCCCGTCTCTCCTCCCTCTGTGAAAGTTGGCCTTTAACAAGAGGTTTTGTGCTCCACGTCCAGTCGATGCCCGGCCCCTGGAAAGTGAGCTGCATCTTTTTTTGATACAGTCGGAAACTTCACCTTTCAGTTATTCGAGTTCATGTCAGCTCGTGTCTAAGATGTTTAGACTGTAAATCCTTCTCATACCAATTTGCCATTAAGAATAATTAATGGCTCACAAATTATTTTTGTTAATGTTTGAGCAGCACAAGAAGCAGCAATGAGGAAGTACATAAACAGAAGTGAAAACTCTATGTTGTCTTAGTTCAACAGCAAAACTCCAGCAGCCAAATTAAAAATAAATAAAAATCCACAAACATGGGCAGATCTTCTTCCTTGAGGAGATCCAACCAGTCATGGCTTTAAACATCTTCATCCCACTTCGTCTCCGCTTGCTTAAAACAGCGATTTAAGATTTAGGTCTTCCCATTGTAGCGGATCTTGAATGCTCCATTTCCTCCATCTTCATCCCGCTTCATCTCTACTTGCCCCTTTAGTTTTTCCTCCTCATGCAAGCCATCTTCAATTCCTTCCAGGTCTTCATGGTATAGAAGATGTTTTGTGGTCCAAATCCAGTCCATGGCAGCCCCTGGAAAATGCTCAGCATCTTTTATGATTTATGCTCTTCAAAGCAAATCCTTCACGCTCTATCCAAAACTTACAATCATTTATTTCTACTTCAAACTGTATCTGATGTCTGCACATCCCAGAAAAGGCACCTTTTCTTTCCCCAAGTGTTTCAGGAGTTTTTCATGACTCTAAGCTGAAGCTCTACTGTCAGACGTTACTAAGATTTTAAATCCCAACTTTTCCAATCTGTAATTTATCTAAATTAAACGTTCACATTTTGAGCAGCAGAGAAAAAAAAATGTTGCCTTGCCTCCATTGCACTGGGGCGGTGGTGCAGGTTTCACAATGAGATGTTAAACTATTTGCATGACTCATAAAAATTATTGAGCAACAGAGTGGGGAAACTTGTTCTTACCTGCTGTGAGCCATGACGGGCATCCTGACTGTCCCCTACAAAATGAAATTTGCATTGTTAAAAGTAGAGTTCACTAAGGATTTCAAACCTTTATTGATGCACTGACACTACTGATACAAAAACAGAATAAAAACATTTTAAGCTTTAATTTTTTTTTTTTACCATTTTCTCCTTTGCTCACAGCGCTGAAGAAAACAGCCAACCAATGACTTTAAAAACACCTTTTAAGAGGATCAATTAAAAAAAGGAAAAACAAACTAAACCGATAATCATCGAGATCCTTTTTTTTGGATTTGAGTATTTTATAATAAATATCTGAATCTTCAAGCAAAGACACGCTTCAGCCTTTTACTGTTTGAGTAAAATCAAACTAGTGTCAGAAATCTGGATCTTTGTTACATGTGTGAGCCTGTCCCGTGTTCACAGCGTGTACGTCACGCATATTGTGCAAAAAAAATGAGTCATCAACAAAGACTGAGTCTAAACGGAAGAACGAGGCTGAACATTCACATTTTTAAAAAATGTTACTGAGCAGTTTTTCCACAAACGACGGGGAAAAAAGCTTAAATAAAAAGGCTCAGAATCAGATCAAACTCTCGTTCACCTGCGTTTAAAAAATAAAACAAAACAACAGAAAAACAAACACAGAATAATAGTTACCAATAACCGAAGACCCGTCTCTCTCTGCTCACTTCACGGAAAACGAAACTTACGGCTCATGTTGCTTAATTTCCACTCAGCCACGCCCACTGTGACTCGTCCTTGACTCGTCGGATGTTTTTTATTTACCGTTTTCAGGACTTACTCACGGTTCGATTTCACTCGAACATGAAACAATGCAATTCCCAAATTACTGCGTTATCCAGCTAATTATACTGTCTCCTTATACTGTGTGTGCAGAGCTGGGTAAAGTCCCAGCCGCAGTGAAGATCATCGTTTTTAGCTTTCATTAAATGTAATCTACTGTGGTAGCCCAAACCTCACGCTGCATTTGGGAAACAATACTTCTAATACAGTCCATTAAGGCCACTCTGTTCGTTAAAAAACGAGCTTTAACTTCGGCCATCTCTGTCACACTGAAAATTATTCCGCTTCATATTGATATTTCAGAGTCCATGACGACAACACGGGGAGAGGGACGCAGTTTGTAACTGGTGGTTTAAATTTCAGCTTCTATTACGATTGTTCTCTCAGCTCCCGTATATTAGATTAAATTAACACCAAGTGGTTTTATGAAAATGATGACAGAATAATATCCAGAGCTTCTAAAGTGTAAACAAGCTCCGCTTCCTGTTCTGCAGCGATAACCGGAGCAAATCGGCTAAACAAACGCTCATAACAATTTTTAGATAAAAAAGCTCCTGTTTCATTTTATTGTCCAAACACATAGCATCAATTATATGTCTGAAGAGAAATGAAACGGCATAGAACTACAGCAGAATTACGTTTAGCGCAACAAAAACAGGAAACTTACGAGTGCAAGAGGCCCCTGGTTATGGACGGCTTCTTCTTCTTGCAGTTCAGTAGACAGAGTGCTGAAGCTTCACTGCTTCCTACTGTCGGCTGTACACAGTTACATCACTGTCTTAATGTTAGTGGGAAAGAGGGAAAACTGTTTCTCCAGCTGCTCCCAGATCCTTAAACAGCTCCCTCCTCTCTAGAGAATAACTCACGCACCAGATGTGAAGATGTTTCTGTGGTCGTCTTCATTCCCACCTGGACCTTTATTATTCAGTCACCCTACTCATAACCCCACAGTTAGGGATGGTAGCGTGCCACTGGAGCTTTGATGGGTGCTTCCTACCCTGATGTTACAATCCCACAGAACCACTGATTCCAAGCTTGGTTTGTTAAGAAAACTAAGATCTCTGCCCACGAGATATATGATGTCCGAGCCAGCAATTGCTTCATTCCTGAGATAGATGGATACTTTATTGATCCCGAAGGAAATTAGGGAATGAAATGAATCACCTGACTGGTTCATGGTCGTTGCAAGCATAAAATCCAAAAACAGCAGAAAAAGTAATGTACCTCAATAAAGATCTTTGAGTGTTCCCCATCTCACAAAATCAGCCCCTGCCACAGTTACACAAACACACCCAATTTGTGCCATGTTTTCCCAGTACTCTCTCCTTAATAACACAACACACACATTCATCAATCTTTATTTTAAGGCACGTGATATTCGGTCATAATTTGTGTGACTCAAAATAATTTAAACTAATTAGTCCCTGCATGTGTCTGAATGGCTGGTTTGTTGTCCTCCACCTACCACAGTGCCCATCATATCACTATCATCTCTGCTGTGATTCTTCTCATTCTTAATTCAGGGATAATTACCCCAAATGCCACCCTCCCAGTCTCTCCATCTTTAGATCCATCTGTAAAAGTCTGTATTTCTTATCCCACTTCTTTTTAAGAATCTGCATTCAGTCTCATTACATGTCACCTGGATACAGCATATATGTCTCGATACAACAAAAAGGAACTACAGCCACTCATGAGTGATGTAGAAAGAGCTGATGAATTCAGTCAGTTCTTCAATAGATTTGACTCTGCAGTCGCACCCACTTCCACTGCTGCTCTTCAGTGTTCTTCTCTTTATCCTCCTCAGCGTGTGGGCATCTTCACTGCTAATCAGTCAGGACAGAGCCATCTTATTTTGTTAAGAAAACTAAGATCTCTTGACATCTGCAGTAAAATGCTGAAGATGTTCTATCGGTCTGTGGTGGCAAGTGTGCTGTTCTATGCTGCAGTCTGCTGGAGTGGCAGCATCAGAGATGCAAGCAGACTGGACAAACCAGTGAGGAAAGCGGACTCTGTAATTGGATCCAGAATGGACACACTGGGAGGGGTGGTGAAAAAATGTACAGAAAAGATGTTAGCCACCATCCTGAACAACTATGATCACTCACTTTATGGAACAAAAAAACATCAGCACTGGAAGACCCTCTCGAAATTCAGCTGCTCTTCCGTTGCTCATGAATTCTCAGTGCTGATCTTGTAGGAATTTAGCTGGAAATGTTTCATTGTGGCCTTTTAATTTCATTCACAACTTTTTTAAGGACATTTCTCCTGTTTCTTCTAATGGACCAGGTACTGGAGTAAAACTAAGCCCCACTATATCCTCTGCAGCTACATTCTTTTCTTCCTCGAGTACTGAGGGAGTTGTTGTTCAGCATAAAGCTGCTCTGTGCAGTTTTTAATCACACACTGAGAGCCTTCCCGTCCTGTCAGGATTCTCTTTAGATGGTGTTAGATAGATAGAGAGATAGATAGATAGATAGATAGTGTTTCCAGAACTTTTACATTTCTGACATTTTTCAGGTTTTTGTTGGTGAACATATTTGTGAATTCTGACTTATAGTTTTTTATTGTTTTTTTTTATTCTATTGTTTTCTGTCTAGGTTCATCTTAAACTCCATCATCAGTCCACACAGTAAGCAAATCCAGAACATTCTGAATTTCAGAAAAATTATGAAGGTTTCTTCGAAGCTGCCAGATGACTGATCATCTGTTTAAAAAAAGGAATAATAATAAATACAGCTGCAAGCAGCCAGCCGCGACTTTGGTGCTGATGCCAAATTTAAACCTTTCTGGCAACACATTCAACTGTTGGCAATGATGAGAATAATGTTTTAGGTGGAGCCTTTTTGCCATACTCTATGATCAGATCCATAAAACATGAAAGCCTGCATTACGATGGATGTGTATGCCAAATTTCATGATTTTTTTCCAGCTTTCCCAGGCCCTTAATAGACACTTCCTATTTCATGGCTAATCAGCATGCCACAAGGGGTCGCTGTTAAATGAAAAATCAGTGTTCACACTGACACATCATCAATGCCTGAGATTTATAAGGACCACTTTGGGGACGGATGCAGTCAGTCTGGGAGGAGCAGTACATCAAAATATAACACATAACAGTTTGTGTCTCCAATAGGTGGCGCTCTAACAGTCACTGTGTGCATACCATTGTGTTCAGGATGGAACTTTTAAGAAAACATTGATGCTTGGTGCAGATTGGACAATGTGTTTTTGAGTTGCAGTAATTTTGTGCTTCACAGGAAGACATTGAAATTTGCCACGGCACCAAAGTCACGCTCTTAGATGAAAACTCACAGTTTTCAGAATAAAGTAATCCAATTCCTTAAAGCTTTGGTGACCAAATTTGAGATGGCTCCATTCAAGCACCTTGAAGATGTACTGTAAAATATAAGAAAAGTCTGACAGGTCCTGTTCCCACCAGATGGAGCTGCAGCTGTCATTCAATATTGGTACATGGATGTACTCAGGGCTGGATCCTTATCACACTTGAGTGGTGCCTTTTTGAAATAGTGATCTAATATTGCAGTTGTTATTTTTTGGATGTGACAGAAAAACATTTATTGCCCCCTCATGTTAATGTGGGGTCAAAGAAAGGTACACAAGCTGGTTTTTGAGCACCTCTTAGTAAAGTTAAAATACCAGAAAGAACAGCATCCATTACAACAGCAAATTATTTTGGAGTAACAGGAACTCAGTATAATTTAGAAGATTTCTATTTTCATTTAAATAACTGGGTTACTAAAATTATTATTTTTTTATTAAACCACACATTAAAAAATGATTTTTTTCTGTATCTAATTTGCTAATTGTTCCAAATGAAGCATCTATGTGAAGACAAATTATGCTTATAAATTAATGTGATTCAGCAATAATTTTTTTCCCTCGTCTTGTCAATAATCAAATTAAAATTCTCAGAACATCTGTCTGATTTTTCATGACTCTGATCCCACAATAAGTGGTTTTTATATTTCACTGGTATGTTGTGAACATGAGCTGTGTTGCAGTCTTTGAGAGGACGTAGCTCACATTTCTTCAGGTTTAAGCAGAGTCCAGAAGCTGCAGAGAATGGATCAGTTATCTGGATAGCAACAGGAACTTGGGTAATATCTTTTAAGAATAATGTGGTATCATCCGTCAGCTGACTCATTAAAATTTCTCTGTCTTCTATGAAGATACCTTTTAATGAACTAGTCAAGGCAGACTGCGCATGTGTGGGAAAGAACCGGAAGCCGTATGTGCGCCTGGCGGAAGCTGTAACGTCCTTTCTGCTCCCGGACTGCCATCATGGTGAGTTCGCCATGAGAGTGTTGGCGTTTTAAAGTCATTTTTCTTTGTAAATATGTTGTTGCTAGGGAGAAAACCGGGACTATGTGTGCTGATAATGTTCTCACGCACACAGCTGCGGAGCGCTGGCGCAGTTTTGTGTGTCAGTTTTGTGTTTTGAACATTTCGGCAGTCTCCCTTAACACAACGTGGTCTGTGAGGCAGAGAGGGCCTGAGAGCGGGGAGGAAGCACTCTCGCTCCACGGGCTTTATTCACATGACAGTAGGAGCGCTGTTAGGGCGCAGGGTAACTCTAAAGTAGTAATGAAAACCCGGTTAAACGCGCCTTTGTGGGGTTCAGCGTAAAAGCAGCGGCTAGCTAACGTTAGCTAATCCGTACTGTATGCTGCAGCGCTGCCGCACAGCAGCCTTAAATGCCCCAGATATAAACGCGCTCTCATGTTCGGTTAAAGGCATGTCTATCAAACAAAGTTAGTGTAACCCAACGCAAAGCAGCCGGTCTTCCTTCCAGTCTCTGATATGCGGGGCTCCGCTGTCATTTTCTCTTCCAGGTGTTCAAGCGCTTCGTTGAGATCGGCCGTGTGGCCTACGTCTCTTTCGGACCCCATGCCGGCAAGCTGGTGGCCATCGTGGACGTCATTGACCAAAACAGAGTGAGTGCTCTGGTTCGTAGGTGGCGGGTCACTGTGGACCTCACCTTTGGCTCGTTTATATGAATTGTATCTTCTTGTGGTTTCCAGGCTCTTGTGGATGGTCCTTGCACAGGGGTGAGGAGACAAGCCATGCCCTTCAAGTGCATGCACCTCACAGACTACGTCATCAAAATACCCCACAGGTGAGTGTGGACACGAGTGAGAGAGTCTTATTAGGAGGGAGCAGCTTACTTCATTTCTTATTTTTGTCCTATTTGCTGCAAACAATTTTCCTTTCAGCTGTTAAATAGTGAAACAGTGATGCTCAGCTCTGTCATCAGTACTTACTAGTTGTGACGGTCCACAGTGCTCGCCAGAAGTTTGTGAGGAAAGCCTGGGAGAAGGCCCAAGTCAATGAGAAGTGGTCAGAGAGCAGCTGGGCCAAGAGATCGAGGCCAGACAGAAGGTAAGGGCTGTGTTTCACTTTCTGGGTCTTATAAACAAATTAGAAAACTTGCATTGCTTTTTTTTTTTGTTTGTTTTGTTTTTGTCTTTTGGTATTATATCACAGTGTTGTTACTTAAAATGTAACAGCTGATAATGGACATTTCTAAAACATGGTTTATGGATTTTATACATTGTGTGTTTCATAAACTTTGAGTAAAGTTTCTAATTTAGTGTTATGGGGAAAGTGGCCATGCTTCACACTGAATTCAATTGTCTTATTATAGGCTTATCATTGTCAAAGATATGGTAGTTTTGGTGACACAGGTGGTAATAGATGTGAAAACCTGAATGCAGGTGATCTTAGTTACTGGGTTATAGATCTAATATAAATCTTTGTGAATTATTGGTGCTAGATGATGATGATAATATGAGCATATGACCAGTGTGGTCTAATACGCTGCTTTTTGCAGTAAGATTCGTTTCTTGCATCTGTTCTGATGTGCACTGTGGCAATGGCTAGTTAGTGGTGGAAGGCCACCTTCGTTTCCGTTACCCCACAGTTCACATTGAATAAGCTACCACTAGCAATTTTTTTAAATTCAACCTTTACCTGTAAAATACTTTAAAGTATAAAATTAAACTATACTGTGTACAATGTACTTGCTAATTAACAAAAATGATCACAGTATTTGGTGTGGTGCCTGCCACTATACAGCAGTGTTTCCAAAAGCTTTAGGTCTGAAGACCAATGATTATACAATACATATACCTTGTAGCTCACTCGGGGTGTGCCTCAGCTCCCTACACTCTTATCTCTCCTTCACTATCAAATAAAAGGCAAAAAAAAACGTAAAATGTATCCCTGATTCAGGACACCTGATAAATTGCTGCGAGCGCTCAAATATTCAGAATTGTTGAGTAATGCAAGCCCACCCCAAAGTTCATGCAGTCTCAGACAGTAACAGGACCAGATCAAGGATGTTTTGGTGGGAGCAGGAGTCGATGGTGCTACATAGGCGCTGGTGACCGTGAAAGGTTCCAAGTCCCGGGTCAAAGTTCTTGTGCGGGAAAGCCGTTGGAGATTCAATGTTAGTATGAGTGATTCAGTTGAAGTTGTTTGGCCCTCTGCTGCAGCCAGATGGATTCCAGCCACTTTATTCCCTTTACATCCCTTCTATGACTAAATGGGTCCAGATCTTGACACAGTTCTTAAAAAGCAGTCCACTCCCAGGCTACCTCTAACTTTTGCTGCTTGTCTTGTCTTTTTGCAGAGGGCCAAGATGACTGACTTTGACCGCTACAAGGTGATGAAGGCCAAGAGGATGGTAAGTTCAGCAAAAACACTAAATATCCAATTTATCCAGGACAAGTAAGCCAGCAAAGTGCCTTCAGATTATTCCTGATTCTTGAGGTTCAAACAAAGGAACCCCCAGCCCTACTGAGGTCATGTCTGATATATCCTGCCTGTACTCTGTGAGCCAGGCCAGGCTGCACTGTTGCTTTCCACACATGGTTACTACTGAGGTTAATGGGCACAGGTCAGTTGTGTTTATCCTCCAGCAGTCACTGAATATTTTTTAATGAATCCCCCTTTTCTTGTCTTTGCAGAGGAACAAGATCATCAAGCATGAGGTGAAGAAGCTGCAGAAGGTGGCAGCAAAGAAGTGAACAGTTTCTACTAAATAAACTTCCTGTTCAGTTGTTCTCCTGTGTCCTCGCTCCTCTTTTGTCATCCATTTGAGATTTAGACTTTTCCACTTATAGTGTCAGTTGAGACTTAATCTGAGGGACCAGAATGTGGAAATACCCAATATTAGGACAAAGTGTGAAAACGGTAACCTGTGATCCAGTCTTGAGTTGAAGTGCTGTGAGACTCAAATTGTGACCAATTGTGTCATTGTAGCTAACTAAAACTAGATGTGGGGGGAAAATAAGGTAACCACAAAATCAAAACTAGACCTTTGAAAACAAAACTGATTTTTGTGAGCTTGGATAGAGGGAGGAAGAAAAAAAATCCATATTTGTAAGCTTGGTTAAATTTATTATCCCAGCTTGTCTGAGGCTTTGGATGTCTACAGGGCCTGAGAGTCAGCAGCTTCTATTGTAATACCTGTGCTGACTTTCCTAAAGCTTTCCTGTGGCAGATGACCTCCAAACAGTCATACTTAAACTGAACTGTACAACTCCACTGAAAACCAACTGAATTAAACATAAAATAGAAAAAATAAACTAATGCTGCTTGTGACTGACACGTGCTTTGAAACGGCAGCAGATGATGATGGTAATAACATGAGCAAAGTGCAGACTGCATTTTGAGTCTCACTGTGATATAATCTGGTATATGAGGAACTGTGAGCCAGTACCCAAGTTTATGCTTTAATAAATGTACAGTGGTGTGCAGAAATGAACCAGAACGCAGGAAGTGTGTGTGTGTACACCAATGACACTGATTTAGTCACTACAAAAGTAATTAAAAGTGGGAGGTGTGTCACTTCTAGTCTATCTAGTTGTTTTCACTGTATGAAAAGTCTTATTTGCTCATTTTAAGCTGCTGTGTTAAGTATGAGATTTTATGCATATTGAATAACTGGAATGGAAGTTATTAAGTCATCCAACTGCATTGTAATGATTAGCTGATCTTCAGTTGTCATATTAATTAAACTATTGAAGCTTTTTAACTACTCTGTGCTTCCACTCGGTATGTTAGTTACTGTGATCACCGGTGGCAAGAGCATGAGTAGCAAAGAAATCCTTACATAAAGCCGAGTGCCACATGCCCAGTAGATGGCAGTCTTGGTTAATAGTGGAGTATAAACCCTTTGTCTCTGTATTAATGAAACAAATAATAGTTTTTCAGATATTTCAGTTTGACCCATGTGCATGTGGGTGCCACACGACTGTGTCTCATTCAGCTTATTAATGCAGAGCTGTTTGAGAGAGATCTTTGCTGCGGTGATGGAAATGATCTGGTAAAGCGGTGTTACTTAAACACAAAGCAGAGAGCAGCTTTCCACTAATTCTTTTAAACAGATGATCATTTCAAGGAAAAAAAATAAATAAAAAGATCTTTTTATAGAGCTCCCCAGTCCTGGCGGAAATAAGCCACCATGGTGAGAGATGCTGTCATCAGCCAAACAGGTTCCACTTCAAACCTCAGAGAGGAGCTTGTAAATATTACATAAGAGCGCGCTTGAACGCTGCCCAGCTGGTTGAGTGCGCGGAGCAGGGACGCGGAGATGGTGCCAGCACCGCCTCTCTCACCAGCACCCAACAGGCGCTGGATTATTATCTGGCAGGCCGGCAGACTGAAGGAGGCCTGCGGGCTCTCGGGTCCGACTGACAGCTGCTCTGGTTTTTATAGTATCTGAGAACCACGAATAACAATAATGAGCCTTTGTTCGGTGTGCGGCCGAGCCCCATAAAACATGCCGGCTCATAAGCCAGCCTGAAGGCGCCAAATAAGTGAAGCTGAGCTGTGATGAAGGCGCTCAGGTCAGTTAATGAGAAATGTGATAGAGTATATCAGTGTTGTTATCGTGGGCCTGATAAACACGCTTTTCTCTGAGCGTAGCTCTGACGTCAGAGATGAATGGTACCAATGCGCAGTGATCACGGAGCCGTCATTTACCTGTAACAAGGCCGGAAACGCCTGCGAGTGCCCCTTCAAAATATAAGTAAAATAAAGCTCCATTTTATGTCAGGCTTCCTCTTTATTTTCAGCTTGAACAGCAAAATTCAGGCCATTTTCAACATTTTAGGCTGAAAACAAAAAGACTGAAGCTTTCTGTTAATAACAGCTTTTTATCTTCTTGAAGACAAAGTGGAATTAAAAAACTCGTCTTCGTATTGACTGTTTTGTTGTTGTTGTCATCCATGTTAGTATATTCCAAATATATGTAATCTAAAAGGAAAAAAAAAATCTTTTTTTCTTAAATGGTTTTGTTGATTTATTGGTCCTGCGCAATTCATTGTATTTATCAAACCAAATGCGTTTTGTTGACCTGATTCATGCTGCTACTCAAAATAATACCAATCCCTGTAAAATATAAAGACATAAATGCAAAAGAAAAATAAATAAAATACATTTAAATGCATGAGAAAAATCTGCAAAATCAATATCCAAAAAAAAAAAGAAAAGACACAGAACTGTTACATTTATTGGCATTTTAATATTTTGCAGTGTTTGAAATTACATAAATGAGCCATTATTATGTTTCCACAGCATGGTTTAAATAAATAAACGGATTTCCCACACTGTTTTCCGCTTTTATTTTGAAAGCCGAACGCCGTGGATCGGCCTGGCTTCTCTGTTTACTTCACGCAGCTGAGAGCTCGGGAGGGAGAGGGAAAGAGCGAGGTTGAGTTGACAGTGTGACACATTAACACAGGGACTCACTGGAATGATTTGTGGCCGGTTTGCTGTCACTGGTAGCGGGTTTTTCACTGATCCGCGGCGGATTCAGGTCTCTTTAAAACCCGCAGCTCACCGTCCGGAGGTTCTTGCGCTCCCGCAGGTTTAAATGTACCAGAATGGACGCCTGGCGCTGCTTCAGATTCCTCTGTGGTAAGTAGGACTGGTGTAGCGCACGCATGCACGCAGTGTTGGTAGTGTTGGGCCCTTGTGTAGTAAGGTGTGTTAAGTTAGCTGGGCCCCTTTGGAATTGAGCAGGGGGCACTTTTCGTCACTGCGCATCTTTCGGGCATCATTTTAGCATGCTGCCCGTGTCTGCTCTGCTTTCATGTGTGTGCTGTTTGCGCAGGCTGCTCTTCTTCTCCGCACTGTCATGTTATTGTGGATGCAGCCAGCAGGCATGTTGACAGTTGGCTGGTCCCATATGGGCAGTAGCACCTATGCGGGGAAAAAAAATCTAAGTGATACAATGCAGGATGGTCATTTAACAGCGTGAACACAGGAAACCGCTGATACTGATGAATCCAGTGTGTGGGGACCTGAAGTGTTCCTGTGGTACCGAGCAGTGAGTTTACTTTATTATAGACCTTCAATAACACACAGAGGAGACAGTGCGGTGCATGTTACAGCACTGAAGGAGGCTAATTATATTTTTATATATGCTTTTTATATTACTTGCAGGCTGCACATGCAGTTTTTAGTGTAAGAACGCAGATTAATCATTTTAATATTCCTATTATTTCTGTATTAGTTTGTTATAAGATCACGGTAATTTACCGTAATATTCGAATACTCAGTGATAAACAGCAGGTAAATAAAACTATAAATAAATGCAGTTGAAGTGTAACTCTTAGCTGGGTTGGGGGGTAAATTGCCTGCCTTTGTGCCTGAGGCATTAACTCTTTACTGTCAAAGAGTTTGCGTGTGAATATGACATATTTACGAATGTAATCAAATGTACCGGGAAACCTGTTTAACAGAGACTTGATAACCCCCCACCCTCTCCCTGCCAGGTTATATCCTTATCTTGAATCTCACAGGCCGGGAGTGTGGAGCAGCGGTTTTAACAGGTCCTTGACCTCATATGTGTGTTTGTGTTTGTGCACGCTTGCACACTCACGCACAAACCTTGTAAATCAATATTCCACCATCACCTTGAAACAGTTACACAAGCAGTCTCCTCGCATGCATGGCTGCCACACGATTGTACAGTATGTTCACATGTTACCGACACCAGAGGGATGGCTGACTTTGTTGAGCAAACTTTGTTTCACCTGAAGTGCATTCTTCTTAACTTGTAATTGTATCCATTACCACGTTTTAGACCGATCACAGTCTGCTTAGGTCTAGATTTAGATGAGCTAATGTTAATGCCCAGGTTCGCTTATCAGCACACTGCAACACACTGACCTCGCCTAACTTGCCCTATCATCAGATTACTGCACCAGTGTGTGCGCTCTTGCAAGAATGTGTGAGAAGACAAGTGTGTGTCTCCTTTCATTTATTCAGCGTCTTAACACCTACATGTTGTCATTGTCGAGGAGGCAAAGAGTTCAGCTCTGTTGATGTTACTTTGCGTGTCTGTGCATGTGAGTGTGTGAGTGAAAGATAAATCAGACAGATGGAGATGTCAGCCTCCTATTATAGGAAAATGACTCAGTCTTTTCTCACAGGTACTTCCCTGCAAAAAGCCCAAAGAGCTTTTTAGGCTTTCACAGTCTCGTTTAGGCAACTACAGCTTCCTGCTAGGTTAGAGGGGCTTTTATTTTGATGTTCTTACTGTATTTGGTTGATAGGTGTGTCCCCTGGCAACACCTGTTTGGATCTGTGTTGCCTTTTAAATTCAGGTGAGTGGTGGGACACACCTAGGGCGAGGATCCCCACGCAGGAATGTTCTTGGCGTGTAAATTGTGTCTTTTGTGGCATCGCCACGCTCTTGGTACGCAGGTAGATTCTTGGAAGCGGAATGGCATGCCTCCCCTGCAGGCATCGTTTCGTAACCAGGGCTGTGAAGCAACACACTGTGTGACAAGGGTAACTATTGGCGACCCAAAGCAGGGGGCATGATCTGTGAGCATGCTGGAATTTGAGATGAAATAGTTTAGTTTGTCATCTTGGACGGGCAAGAAGTGACAGGTAGAAAATCAAACCGTAGCCTGTAGCCTTGAATTCAGATATGAACAGAGACGGGAAGATCTGACTGTGATATCAACTGCTCACTGGCCATGCACTTGGCATTCACAAGTCCTTAGCCGGTGAGTGTACCTGTATAATCCTCCTTTGTGACTCTCACAGTAACCATTATTTACAAAGTAGACTAAATGTAGCCCAGTTTCTCATTCGAGGTCCTCATTAAACCCAAAACGAGAGAAGGAGACCAGAAACTAATCAGGAAAGCGTTCACAGCAGGATACAACCCTGGGTAGGTCGGGGGTTATTCTGTATTGTGACGCAAGAAACGTTTCAACTTTTGCCTCAAACCTTAAATGACCTAAACATATGTGAAATACAAGTTTGAGTCAAAATGTGGTCAAATGTCGGTCTCCAAATACCCTCACAGAAGAGAAACTCGTCAGCAGATTGATGTATGCCATGTGTTGGCTTGCACACATTTCACTGCTAGTTTCTGTTTTCATTTTTCATCTTTCAAAATTATTGGCAATAAAAGAGGCTTTTTCAGATCATCGATATTATGATTGTAGTTGATTTGTATTGATTAGTTACACCTTAAAATATGTTTAATTCTTTGTCACCTTGGCGGTACGACTTTAAGGACAGCAGTGCAGGTCGAGTAGTCAACTTTATAATAGAATACAGAGGTTTGGATTGGATGGGCTGTTTAACACTCATGGGCTCTACTGGATGATTTTTTTTTTAAGTTATAAAAAAAGTTATAATTATTAGTTATAATTTATCCAACACTGGTTTGTGAACTAATAACACTGGTTTCAGTTGTGATTTGGTTTTACCAAAATAAGATGCTGACCATGAGGAATATTATACCCACTGAAGATCAGCATACTGCACATGCATGATCTTAAAATTTGTCTCAAAGCACTGTTAAAGATAGCCTCACATAACTGGACTTTAGACTCTTGGCTCACAGTCTGCAATTAGAGCTCTTACTGTTATGACACTGCGTCAAGAACATTTGGCCTTGGTCCAACCAATGGCAAGAAAATGAGCAGCGATGTGAGCAATGTTGTCAGTTCACAATCCATTGTTTAGCAGAGTAGCTGGAGGTTTTAAATTATTAGTATGAGTAGCTGAGTTTTAAATCCTTGTACCTCTTACCATTTTTACCGTTCTCACCCTCAGATCATAACAAAATGGGACTGAATTGAGTGGAGCAGTCAAAACTCTGTGAATGTTTGCCACAACCAGTTGGGGGTCTTACCATCAAAATCTACCTTAAGGAGAGCAACAGCTCATCTAGAATCAACTGAAACAGCACCACCGACCTCAGCTAAGTTCAACCTACTCAGGAGGAGATGGAGAACTGACAGCTGAAGATCAGCAGGTGACTGAAGGCAGCTCTGACCCATCCCAGCCAGCAGCCATGGCAGGGCACAAGCGTCATCACGATGGGAAGATTGCAGGGCTGTACGACCTGGACAAGACGCTGGGCCGTGGACACTTTGCTGTGGTCAAACTGGCCCGTCATGTGTTCACCGGTGAAAAGGTATGCTCGTCCAAGTCTGTACGTGCAAGTGCAGTGGTTTGATGCCAGTCTTCAGTTTGGCTAAGCAAGTTTCAAAATACTTTTGAAGACCTCACCCTTGGTTTTAGAAACACACATACCAAAGAAGGGTGACAGGGAACAAAGATTTGAATAATTGTTTTAATCTCAAGAGGTCAGATTTTTCTTAATGTTGTTAAGGTATCTCAGATATGATAAGACTAAATATTTCTAATAGATTGCTCGATAGACATCAGAATAACTGTACTATCTTTACTAAGCACCTCTTAGTAGACAGAGTACAGTGTGGCTGCTTAAGTACAAATGCATCAGCTGCTGTTATGATGTTATTGTGGATCAGTTCTAACTTCTTCTGTCTTTCAGGTTGCAGTGAAGGTGATAGATAAGACCAAGCTGGACCCGGTTGCACGAGGTCACCTTTTCCAGGAGGTGCGATGCATGAAGATGGTGCAGCACCCTAATGTGGTGCGCCTTTACGAGGTCATCGACACAGCCACCAAGCTCTACCTCATCTTGGAGCTGGGCGATGGAGGAGATATGTATGACTGCATCATGAAACATGAAGGAGGCCTCAGTGAGGAGGTAAGTGGAGCAGAGGTGTCCTTCACTTATTCTAACAAACATGATGTTATTCCTTTATTTCTGCCCCTGACCTTGGATTTGCCTCCAGATAAGACAAGAGAAAGAAGGTCAAAATATTAATTCTGTTTGTCCTGAGATGGGACGGGAGTCATTTTTAAAGAGCAGAATTTGGCTGCATTACTTCTTTTTATTTCTAGTAAAGATGTGAGGAAATATAGTGAAGGACAGTTCAAAGGTAGTCAGAAGCATTATGCATACAGATGCTTTGAAGTTAATAAATTCTAGAGATATGTAGGCAACAGTGTGACATTGAAAGCAGTAACTTGTAACTAAAGGAGGGTAAAAGGATTGATGTACTGTCTAATGCTGCAATGGTATAAGGACTTTTTATGATATTAGGTTTTTGCCAGGTCTGCAGCATTTTATAGATGTTAATAATGTGTGCTGATGTTTATATATATATATAGTGTGTGTGTGTGTGTGTGTGTGTGTGTGTGTCAATTTATTCAGGGAAATTAAAGTGGAAAAACACTGTTTTGTCACGTTTCCTGTGATTGTTGATTAGTTATTTTAGTCATCACGCTAAGCTAGCTAGCTAGCATCTCTTTCTCATTATGCACGATCTTGCAATTTCAGGATAACAGAAACAAGTTGCAAAGTCAGCACTGACATATCACTTATTTGGTCGATCTACAAACCTTGAGCTATATGTTCCTGCTGCAATTCTGCACATATCTGCCTCTTTATCTGTTCCAGCCTTTTCCCAAGCTAACTGTTGCTAAGTGCATCTGTCTGCTCTTTGATTTGTGGATAATTTTCTTATTTTTTTGTCTCTCCTCTCCAAGGTGGCCAAGTGTTACTTTGCCCAAATCGTCCACGCCATCTCCTACTGTCACCGGCTCCATGTGGTGCATAGGGACCTAAAGCCGGAAAATGTGGTGTTCTTCGAGAAGCAGGGCGTAGTCAAGCTCACCGACTTTGGCTTCAGCAACCGCTTTCAGCCTGGGAAAAAACTAAACACCTCCTGCGGCTCGCTGGCCTACTCAGCGCCTGAAATACTGCTGGGGGATGAGTACGACGCCCCTGCTGTGGGTAGGTCTGAAGAACTGAAGAGAGGGACTGCTGGGATATATCTGTGGTGATTTATTTTAGTTCCTACAGCTTTAGCTGTACTAAAACAGGACACTGTCTGAGTCTTTAGTGCAGTGCTGTCCAACAGCAGAAGTTAGTTTGTGCTGTCTGGCTAACTAATCCTTTCACATTCATTCACCCTCTCAGCTGTTATAGCTCTGTCCAAATTATATGACCTGCAGTACTTTGGAAGGAACTTGTAGACCTGCTTGGCACTCTGCCGGCATTATCAGGCAGCTGATATAAGGACAGGAGCTGTTCAAAGTTCAGAGCATGATAGGATACCTTAAACCCTGGAAATGAGATGATCCACAGCAGTGCAGTCCTGCACCTGCAGTTTATTTTTGCACTTTATTTTCATTTGCCTTTTTGTGAATAATAAAATCTGATACTAGATCGGGCTGAAATTGGTTTCTCAGCACTCTCTTCTCCTGTAATTGGATCGTGCACTCACCTCACCATCGGCGTCACCGCCACTCCCCCGCCGTCTCTCCCGTCAATAGTGCTCCGAGTTCTCGCTGAGGTGCAGTTAAGATATTGAATTATATTGTAACGGAAAAGAAATCAAACATAATTGTGCAGATTGAGGGAAAAGAGGGCAAGAGAAGGGAAGGGGGGAGGGAAACGAGGGAAGCAGACCGAGCGAGAAAAGGCATGAGGAGTCCCTCTGTCTACCCAGAGGCCACTGCGTCAGGAGCAAGAGAAAAGCATTTTCTGTTTTTCTGACTGAGTGGATTTGCAGTGGATATTTTCTTCTCACTGTCTTCACTCTCTCTCACTCTTTTGTGCCAAGCAGCATCCATATTTTGAAAGTAATAATAGTCTTATTTGACTGCGTGTGTGTTTTTGTGGGAATAATGTGTGAGTGGCTAAATGTGTGGGGCCTGTCTGAGTACTTGTTAGTGGACATTTTGCAGTGTGTGTGTGTGTGTGTGTGTGTGTGTGTGTGTGTGTGTGTAGTCTGTTCTTTGGACCGTGCACACTGCCTGTGCACTATTGCTCATTCAGCTGAGATGATGATGTTTTGATTGCGGGGATTATCCACCCAGCCGGGATGTAATATTGTGTGATTGTATCAGTGCTGCAGTCTGATGGGTGAGCAGGCTAAATGGAGGCCAGCAGTCCTGACGTTCAGGTCTTTGAGGTAACCTGGGCTGGGATTACACCACTGCCAAGGCACCTGCTGACAGTCTGCAGGGCAGTGAGCTTTTCGGTGACTTGCCACCTGGCGGGCGGCCCAGTTTGTTGCAGAGATAAGAGGCTGTCCTCGCTTGGCTTTCTCAAGTCGGGCCTGCTTGGCGTTTATTTTCTTTCTTTCTTTTTTCTTTTTTTTTTTTTGAGGAAGCGCTGAAAATAATTTGAGATTAGACGTGAGTCAGTCCTGCAGATTGTGTAGAAGGAGCCAATTCGTAGGCGGCAAACACTCCAAACTTCAAGATCACAAGTAACAAAAAAACTACAATTATTTATAAATGGTGTCATATTGCTTTCCCAGCAGTCAGATTTAACTTCTTCATCTCTCAGCTCTCACACTTCTATCTCTAGACCAGAATTGCAATTCACAAGTATTTTTATTAGCATTTAGCATGCTTTTTATTGTTGCTTATCATTTAATAAAATATCTAAACATAGTGAAAATGCCCACAAGACTTTCTCTGTTGTAAATGTGACCTTAAACCTGAAGAAAAACTGGAATAAATAAGTATTAAAATTAACGACTAGTCACATCAGGAAAGTGAAAACTTGATTTTTTTTTCTCTTTTAGCCATGCTTTAAAAATATAACTGACAGTCACTCTGTCATACTTGTGTTTGTCAGTCAGAATAGAGATGATTGAGAAATGAATGGGTCATGACAGACTATGAGTGAAATTAAAAGAGAAGTAAAATATGTTTGTGTGAAACTGTTTTCTTCCATGAAAAGCTTAAAAGGAAATGATGATAATGGACAAATGAGTGCTGTCTGTGGATGTTCTTCAGTGTGTGGGCTCCCTCCTTTTTGTCTTCAGTAAATGGAAAGTTAATTATAGATTTCCTCTTCATGAAGCACAAGCTGCACTTGAAAAAGAACTAACTTACCTAATAGCGATTACAAAGAGTATATCATGGGTACATGCATAATTCAGAGTATGTCTGTGCGTAATGACTGTGCACACATGGGAAGTGTGTGTGTGTGTGGGGGGGGTGTTGTTTTTTTGTTTTTGTTTTTTAGAAAAGATGCTGTATAAAGATGAGCAGGACAGGATGCTTGAGTTGGCCCACTCAATGTTGAGGGTCAACAGCGTGAAGACACGAGGGACTGGTTAGCCTGTTGGTTATTGCTGTTGAAAATGCTGTGCAGGGCAGCAAAAAGGGATGTTTACATTGCCAGCTGTCACCAATAAGGAGTCGGTGTTGTTAGCGAGAGAGATGCTGATGTGCACTGACGTGAACAGTGTTATCCAGAGATGTGTGAGCCATCTGGTTTATAAATAAAGTTATCGAGGAAGGAAGTTTGGCCGACTGCTGACGCAAGTAATGAGGGAGCAGGGTCGCGGTTGCTAGGATACGTTGGCTGGGGGTAAGGTGGCAGTGGGGACTGCAGCAGCATTTGCTCCCTCCATCAGCAGTATGAAGCACTCCTTCACTGCTTCAGAGCAATAAATCCTCACCACCCACAGTAAACTGCCACATTTATTCTACCAGACTGAAATCTCCTGTGTATCCTGGCAAGCTGGAGTGATATGAAGATGCATCACCAGGGGTCCTGAGTACTGTAAACCCACTTACAATCTGTTTACCTCCTTTTTTTTAACGGTCTTCTCAAACTTCCAAGTTATAAGAGCATAGGTTTTGTTCAGATAATAACTGCAACATGCGGTGCTCTTTTCAGAAAAACATAGACTGTATATAAAAGATGGATATAGTTACGGTGACGTCACCCATTGCTTTGTAAACTCCTATTTTAATTTCTCTCTCTTTTTTTTTTTTAAGCATTGCCTTGCATTTTTTATTTTTTATTTTTTTGAGACAAACACGACTGTATTTGCTTGGTTAGGAACCTGCTTGCTAACTACCTGCTAATTTGCGTAATGGGCTGGTGGTATAATTAGCTGCACAGCAAGTCATATTATTTGACCAATGTTACTATTAAAAATGCTCAAAAAGGCACAGACCTCATATACACAGTCAAATTGACCTGATCAGTGACTTGGGTATTTGGCCTTTCCATTTGCCACTATATGGTAGAAAAGGTGGTGCAAAGAAAGAGAAGTATCAGCCACAGGGCATGTCGAGTTTGTTTAAAAACACTGAAAAAAAAGAAGCCTAAAGAAATTTCAGCGCTGCACTAATCTGTACTGAAATGACTGTGCATTGTTAAAGATGTCATGAATAAATTTACCCTCACCACTCTCGTAAACACTAGATTGCCCATGCGCTACCAGTCAAAGTTAGCACATAGCTAGCTAATGAACAAAGTGGACCTATTACCTGAAAAGGGCCTTGATTTATTTCTCAGGAAAGTTGTAAAAAGTCTCTAAAAAAGAGTGAATTATGTACGTTATCATTCAGCTATATCAATCATGGTACACCCCTGACAGGTTGCCAGCCTGTCGCAGGGCTAACACAGAGAGGCAGGCAACCATTCACACTCACATCTATGGGCAATTTAGAATCACCAGTTAACCTAAGCCCACTAACTGCATGTGGGACTGTGGGAGGAGTACCCGGAGGAAACCCACACAGACACAGAAAGGCCCTGGCCAAGTTGGATTTAAACCTAGGACCTTCTTGCTATAAGGCAACAGTACTAACCACCGTGCTGCCATCATCAGCTTCCACAATATATTACAGATTTATGGATATTTAACAAGATTTTACTGATTGTGGATTTAGTATATTTTGCTGAGCCGGTTTAAGAACTGGGTGAACTGGGTGGTGTTGTGTTTTTTATTTGAGTTGATCTTAAGAGCAGAAAAAGCTTACTATGAATTTTGCTGAAAAGGGGTCAAAATGGTGACTAAGACGCAGTCTGTTTGCTTTTATGTCACAGCCTCTGCTCGCAGTCTGTATGTGACAGCAGAATGTGTGTCAGTGGACCATCCTGCTGACCCGGGCAGCAGTGGAAGCCCTGAGCAATAAAGTTGCTCTTTTGAATCAGACTGAGAGAAGCGTTCCATAAAATTAGCATTTGTATGAAGCTTTGAGGGACGAACACGTTAACCCACTTTCCTCGGACCGCGAGTTTGTGCGGGAGTGCGTGCACGAGCGTGAGTGTGTGTGAGCGCGACGCTGGCGGCAGTCAGCGGCGCAGAGCTTCATCCTCGGTTAGACAGATGTGTCCTAAGTTGGCGCACATTTGTGGAAATGCTCTGATTGAATATGATTCACGCTTCATTTGAACTTGGGGGAGAGACAGCTCCTGTTGGGGTTTTTTTTTGTTTTTTTTTTATCTAGGTCACTAAGCAGACATAACAGATGGGCTTCACTTTGTTGAGCAGTCATTTTTATGTTTTGGCCTTCTTCCAAATAAAAGCCACACTTTGTTCTCCTTTTTTCTGACCATAATGACTCTTTCAGTAAGAACAGACCACATTCTCTCTGTGTGTCTTTGCAGATATCTGGAGCCTGGGAGTGATCCTCTTCATGCTGGTCTGTGGTCAGCCCCCCTTTCAGGAGGCCAACGACAGCGAAACGCTCACTATGATCATGGACTGCAAATACACGGTGCCTCCGCACATCTCCCGTGCATGCAGAGAGTGAGTAACAAGCGCGCAGGCACAGCCGCAAAGATGGACAGAGTACTCTGCAGGTGCTGCATATTTCATGTTTGTAGATGTGTGAAGAAAAGAGAGCGAAGAGAGAGGTGCGGTCTCCCTTCGTTGTCCTGCTTTCACTCAGTGCTGCAGTCAGCTGCTCCACCAGAGATACAGTGCTGCGTTAAGTGTATCTAATGCACCCTTTAAAATTGGACTTCTATTTTTAACGTTGTGAGGGTTTAACGATGAGTCAAGGCAGAGCTGGGCGAAATAGTTGCAGAATACACTTTGAATGGCTGAAGCTTTGCAAACACATATCGTTACTGGTTATGACTTCATGTGGTCGGGTTGACTTTCACAAAGCACTCCAAATATTGGCACATATCCCAGTTCATGTGATGTTTATTTGAACTCTTCTACAAATCTATTGCCAATGTGGCCCTGATAAAACAGCACTTCTACCTATTTGTTTGACCGATTGTGGATTTAGTATATCTTGCTGAGCCAGCCTGCAAAAAACAAATACAGGCCCAGACAGAGTTTTTTCATTGCAGATAGTGGTATTTTTTCTGGATTTAGGCTGCTGAGAAGTACTGATATTTTGCTATATACAGTATTAAAACATTTGACATGCCAACATCCAGCGACTTGAAAGAAATCCAGCAGGAAGAGAAACACGTTCAGTCCGATATCATATAATCGGAGCTCCAGATTAGGTACATTGATATTTGCAAAGAAAACAGATTGCTTTATAATCTCCGGCTTATTAATTATCTATGCAGCTAACAGCCGAATAGGCACAACCTGTTCTTGTCATGTAGGTGTACACCACGCAGAGTTTGTTGGAAACTCTGCGTGGTGTACACCTACTCGTTTTACAGGTATGGAGGCTTGAACCCACGCCAGGGGGTTAGTTGCTGGGTAAGCTATAATATATCTTATTAGCATACCGTTGCTATTACGCAATTGGATAAGTGGAAGAAGATGGGTGGAAAAATATAAGAAGTTTAAAAAAGGAGGGACCTGACAAATGTGATGCCTTAGTTCTGCTTTGCCTGTTCAGTGGGTGTCATGTTTACGTCTTTGAGTTTTGATCATCTCACTGCACAGGTTTCTTTCCCATCTGGGACTGTATTTAGTGATCTGGCCAGGTTTGGACAAAAACCTGAAATTCAGATATTCAGAGTCTTTGCAATTTTTACACTTTATCCTAAAATTGTTCCACAATTTATATGCAGATCAGTGAATCTCTGCCCATCTTTACTTCTGAGAAACTCTGCCTCTCTAAGATGGTAGTTTTATACCCAGTTATGTTACTGACCTGTTGCCAATTAAACTAATTACTTTCAAAATGTCCTTCCAGCTGTTTCTGTTTAGTACTACTTATTTTTCCAACCTTCTGTTGCTCCCATCACAAAATTCAAAATAGCCTAATTTTTAAATGAAATAGTAAAATGTCTCGCATTAGAGGCAATGGCCAGATGTTTCTTAAGTGTATCAGGAATACTTATCTCCGCTGTGACTCCCTCCAGTCTTATAGGCCACATGCTGCAGAGGGACCCCAAGAAGAGAGCGACCCTAGAGCAGATCGAGAGCCACAAGTGGCTTCAAGGTGTCGACCCCTCCCCGGCCACAAAGCTGTCTACCCCTCTGGTGTCCCATCGCAGCTTGTCGGAGGAGGAGCATGGCTCCATCATCCAACGCATGGTGCTGGGGGGCATCGCAGACAGAGACGCCATAACTGAGTATGTGTGTCTCTCTCTCTTAAACTCACATAGTACGCAAAAATAAACGTGAAGCCGTTCTATCCTGTGCAATCTCCAAAAATTCGTCACGGTTCACTCGTCCCACTGAAGTGTAATTGAGTGTCTTCAGCAGTTTAATTGGCATTAACAAGCAGCTGGCAGTCAGTCCTGAGCTGTCAAGTTAAATCTCCACTCCCGTCACTTCCTTTTTCACTCACAGTCAGGATTAGGTGCTGATCTGTGTGTTGAATATATGCGTGTGCGTAGTTTTTGTGCATTTTGGACCTCAGTTTGATTTCTCTCTCCTCCGTCACAGGGCTCTGGAGTCTAACCAGTACAATCACATCACAGCCACTTACTTCCTGCTGGCCGAGAGGATGCTCAGGGAGAGACAAGAGAAGGAGCAACACAGCCAGACACGATCACCCAGCCCCAGCAAGGCCCAGTTCAGGTATACACACACACACACACACACACACACACACACACACACACACACACACACACGCGCACACACACACATGCACACATGCACACACACACACTTTCCTGAGACAGACAGAATGCTGCCTCTGCAGTGCTGTGTACTGTCAGTTTATGAAAAACAAGTCTGACAGAGGATGGACAGACGGAGCCCCTTTTTCCAGCAGGGATTGAAGGACACACTGAGAATAGAAGAGAGGCTGCAGATCAGCAACACTGTCAGAGATGTGCTACCAGAAATACCATGCAGTAGAGCAAAACCAGTGCTTCATATTTTTAATTTTGCAAGAGTGAATCTAATGTAAATTTAGAAGATTTAACTATGAAGTTACGCTAAAACTCTTGAACCGTTTTGCAAAAATAAGAGGATTTGATTTAATGGTATAAAAATAGTTAATATCTAACAATCTTAATAATGTAGTATGAAGCTCTGAAGTGTACCCCCACCTGAGGTAACAGACACAATAAGTGCTTCAGTTTAGAAGGGCTGCACAGCAACTCAACTTAAACACTGTAACTAAAAAGAGCTTGCTCCATCACAGAAAAAAAAAACTTTGAATCAACCTTTAAGCACTCTATAGCAAAATCCTGAAGTTCAGTTTCTAGCAAAGAGTCCTAAAGATCTCAGATGAGCCCCCATGTAAACCAGGGTTGTGTGCATTGCAAAATGCAGATGACACCAGAGTTAGTGTAAAAAAAAAAACAACCCTGTTTTGTGGACTTAGCATATTTAAGCTTACGTAAGACCCAGATTGTCTTGTATTGCAACTGGAAGGCCAGTCAGCGTTGCAGAGGGGCATCATATTTCCCAAAGTGGATACCATAAATTCTAGCAATATAGCACTGAACTTAAATTCAACCACTCAAACAGAATTAAATATTAACAGTACAGCCATTTAACACTCTTGTTCTAATGTAGCTTAAATGGATGAAATAATATGGCTGTTACTGTCAGCGAAATAAATAATTCAGCATTTTGGGAAACGCGCTTTGTCATTTTCTTTGAGTCTCAGAGCAAATCGATATCTCGTTTATGCCGAAAATAAGAAACAGTGCTAGCAGTCAATTAGCTTAGCTTGGTGTAAATACCGGAAACAGGTAAAACAGCTGAAGCTCACTACACATCATCTGGTTTTGGTACAGATTAAAACACAGAGCTGGGGTCAGTTAGCAGTTAGCACAGCTTGAACAACATAAACATAAGAAATGGCTAACGTGGATGAATTTGTGGTTTTAGGTATAGTTGTGTAATTCTATATATTTGCTATAAATTGTGTTTGTTAGTAAACTTCAGTGTTTTAGGTAGCCTTCTGTTTTTAGCTTTATATAGAATGAGGCTAGCTGCTGTAAATTTTTATGCTAATCTATCTGGCTTACTCAGTTTATTTATCGGGCTTCCCTTTTTCTTGAAAAGAAAATATATGTGAGTCCCCAAATTCTTTAAGTCTTTTCTTTGTCACCATTTAACTAAATAATGTAAGAAACATATACAGTTTGTTAATTCTCTGCTTTGTATTTGGCCCTTTGCAGGCAGTCTTGGCCCACCAGAGTGGATGTTCACCAAGATGTCAGCGATGGTTTAGGGGGTCCAGCTATCTCCCACCCTGGAGGGCCTCAGTCCCCCGCCCGTAGTGCTGAGAGCCTCCACAAAGGCCCCAGGCCCAAAACAGCTCTGCTGGATGTTAGCCAGCGGCAGGAAAGTCACACTCCAGCATCCAGCCAGCAGCAGCAGGCTCCGCAACAGAACCAGGAGAGAGGGCTCAGGCCTCTGACAAAGCCCCACTCCAACCCCCTTAGGCTGGGCTCGCTTTCTTCAGCGGGCCCTGGCAAACCTCGGAGTCCCAGCCTTTTCAGTGTGGAAGAGGATGAGGAAGAAGACGGAGCAGAAGACAAATGTTTGCCCCCCTGTACACTGCCTTCTCAGGTGGTACTTCGTTGCAAAGCTTCCTCGTCATCATCTGCGTCCTCTTCTGGTAATAGGCTGACATCTCGTATGAGCGCTCCAGTTCTTAACCAGATCCACGAGGAAGATAAAGAGGATGAGGAGGAAGAGGAAGAAAGGAGGGAGTTGCAGGGACTAGGTCCACCCAAACCCAGCCTCAGCCTCAATCTGAACTCTAGGATACCTTCACCTTCAACACTCATGTCATCACCTAAAACTGTTGGTGTAATGGCACCGGTTGCCACTTTCACTCCTAGCTCAGAGACCAGTGATGATGATACAGAAAGTCACTATAAACATGATACAGCAAGTCGAGATGGACAAGGGGTTGAGAGAGAAGGGAGGAAAGAGGATGGAGAGAAAACAGGAGCTGGACAGGGCAGTCCTTCCAACTGTGCCAGTCCTGGATCAGGGTCAGGCCAAGGTAAAGGCACAGCCAAAGCTGCCAGCGGGCTGGTGGAAAGTCTAAAGCTGATGAGCCTGTGCCTAAGCTCTCAGTTCCACAACTTGACGGGGGGAGGAGGGGGAGGCGTTGGTGGTGGTGGTGGCGGTGGTGTTGGTGGTGGTGGCAGTGGTGCCGGCAGTGCTGGTGTTGATCCCCAGGACCGTCCCATGTGGAGAATGTGCATGGGCGGCTCCACTGGCAGTTTAGATAAGGTCTCGCTCCTGGGCGGCCCTTCACCCAGGGGAAATCTGTACCACCAGCCCCCGCTGGGAGACGCGCTGGGAGACCCGCTGCTGGAGGGACCGTGCTCGGGCCGCCTGAGGCTGGGAGAGCTGGACCTGGCCCGGGAAAACCACAGGAACATGAAGAACCGTGTGTTGCAGATGCCTCTGAGCGACAAGACACTGTCCGTCAACATTCACCGGAGCCCCAAGGAGGGTCTGCTCTGCACCCCCACCCCACACAGCTGCTGCCAGGTCATCTAGGGCACAGCCAGCCACTCCATCAGCCGCTACACCTCCGCTCATATTCCCACAACCGTTATTATTCTGCTTTCTTTTCAGTGATGTCACCACATGAGTGCACATTGTTTTTGCGTTTCTGTTTCTTCCCTTTTGTTTGACACATAGCGGTGAATAACTGGGAGAAGGTCCAAATGCCAAAATTGCACATTTAGAGACAATAGGTCTCCACAGAGGACACTGGGTGCAATGCCAGGTATGTGAAGCACTTTCAGCAGATTCAACAAAACACCGAGGGGGTCATTTGAACCTGCAGGTGTGTTTAAATGATGATACAGAAGGTGCTCACAACCCTGCTTTTACACACTTAAATACCATATGTGCACAGCGTTCACACCTACAGCACTCTGATGAAAGGGAAAGCTGATGATTTTTAGTGTCATGTTACATATCTTTTTTGTTGTACTTTGATGCTGTTTTTAATATAATTTTTAAATTATATTTTGGACATTTTATCTTTTTTTAAACTTTGACTGAAAGAGTTAAGTGTTTTCAATGAATCGAGGACCAATACAGGGTGAAAGCGAACAGAAGCACTTAAGGATGACGGAGGCGCACGATATTTTGTAGTCTATCACTGTTTTATTTTTCTATCTCGAACATGCTCTACAGAAGATGCACACTCACTTGTCAAGTCTCTGCAGTTGGACGGCAGAGTTTGTACATATGTGAATAACTTAGCAGTACCTGTAGTATTAACGGTAAAGTTGTATTGCAGTAGAAAACCTGAATACTAGACCCTAACGCACCATTACTCGTCATTCCTACTGGATATTCAAGGTTTTGGTTGAATCCACAGCTGGAAGATAAAGGTGTGTAAACAGACCATAAATCTCCACTGACACATAACCAAATGATTAAATGTGCAATGGCAGCTCTTTAAAGTCAAAGTGGCCCTGTGTTTATGTTCAGTGGAGGGCAAAACAAAATAAATCTGAAGCTGGGTGCAACCCAAACCATGTACATCCCGTAGCTTTCCAGGATCACAGTAGCCACTATTGTAGCGTATTCCAAGACGACAAAGACAACAACAACAATCAAGGGGTTTAAATGGAAAATAACAACACTGCCCCTTAAAAGTGTTGATCTGTGTAACTGGATGTGTGACCCACCCCTAGCGGAATATATAACTTGACAGTGCATGTGTTTTGCTGTAGCAACCTTATTCCTAACCCACCGAGGTCAAGCCACCTGCTGTATCTACCGAAGTAACAGATTCAAATGGTCACTTTACTGTAACCTCACAGCAATACCAGCGACTGCAAAATGTACAACAATAATATATGTGCCATAAGATCTGTCTTGAGCATATTGTACTGTATGTATATGATAGAGATCTATTAAAATAAAATGATGTGAACGAAGTCTGATGCCTGTTTCTCGACTTTTGGTGACTGAAAGTTGATGCACACCTCTTTTATCCTCCCTTCTTTTCATCAATGTAGCAAAGGTTTAAAGCACAAACTGTATAGATGGATAGATGATTGCCACTGTGATGTTATCCCTTAGTGAAGTCTAATGTATATTGTCTTTATTGCCTGATGGCAGTCACTGTAGACCTGATATAGCAAGTATAGGTGAATATAGTTTGTGCATTCCAGAGCACGGTCGTGAAAAAGAATGTTTTCAGTGGACTTTGTGCAGTCCTGTGAAACACTTTGCACACCTGATGATTTTATATGTATTGGAACTTTTCTTTTTCCCCCTGAAAGGCGTTGCATTTCCCTGGCCAGTGTTTTAAATAAGAACATGTTCTTAATCTGTCTACCTGGTAAAATAAAGGTTTAAAATAAAAAATAAAATAAAAATGATTGCAGAATCACCTTTAGCAAAAGAAACTTGAAGTAAGGGACATTATCAGTCTCTCATGTTGTGGAGGAAATTTAGCCCTCTTTTTTTTTTTACATTAGTTCATTGAGGTTTGTGGGGATTTGTTTATGCACAGGATTTCAGTCAGGTAGAGGTCTGGATTTTTACTGGACCATTGCATCTCCACTTTGGCCTCGTCTGTCCAAAGCACATTGTTCCAGAAATCTTTTGGTTTGTTCAAATCCAATTTTGCAATCCTAAGCTGTGCTGCTGTGTTCTTTTTAAAGATGAGGCTTGTAAACCCTGCCGAACAAGTCTTGTTCAGATTTTTTCTAATCGCACTGTCATGAATTTTAACATTTAACATGCTAACTGAGGCCTGTAGAGTCTGAGATGGAGCTCTTGGGGTTTGACAGTCTGACCTTGGGGTGAATTTGCTGGGTCGTCCACTCCTGGTAAGATTGTGCCATTTTGTTAACACACACTTGAATGCTCCAGACCTACAAACTGCCAAAACTTCTGCTTTTATAGAGGTGCTCACACTAACGATGATCAGTTAATCAAGTGGTTTTGATTAGCAGCGCCTGGCTGCCGCTTGCCCTCTTAATTCTTATGGAAGCAGTAAGAGTATACTTAGTTTTTCACAGGACTGCACAGAGTCCCTTGAAAACATTCTTTTTCACATGACTGTATACGAGGATCCGTTTGGGTCCGAGTGACAGAAATTTTGTCATCAGAGTGAACACAAGCCTCTGCGTGGATGTCCTTGTGCGCTCCAAACTTTAGTGTCTTTGCAGGCTTTCTGTTTTACAGTGCACCAATTGCACATGCATCTTTCAGGCAGACTAAAAACATATAAGAATATTACTCATCCATGGTATCCCTAGCCTCCCTTGTGCATGTCTGCAAATATAACTGTCTAATTTACTCTCAGTGGCATCATAAAAATAAACTATTGTGTGAAACAGGACTTGGAACAAACATTTGACAACATAAAGTCTCGAGTAAGTGTTTATGCAGGTAATAAATCAGCAATGAACAATAGGCTAATTTCTCCATTGGCCTCTATACAACCATCATCCTTCAGTGCTGAAAAATGAAGCCACTGCAGTTGTGATAAAACTGTAGTTCTTTGTAGGCCAAACACGCACATCCAATAATTAAAAGGGTGCAGGATCAAAAACAGTACAAAAGTAGAAGAAGACAGTCCGCACACCACAGTGCTCCTGAGAAATAATTTATTACAAAAAGACCTTCAATAAATAAGTTACGTTTCGGGCATCCATGCCCTTCTTCAGACTTGAGATTAGTCTGAAGAAGGGCATGGATGCCCGAAAAGTTTTACTGATTTATTTTATTCCAGTCATTCAACTGGACCTCTCTGCCACGGAGCACTTTAAATTAAATTACCTGAAAAATAATAATGCTTGCATTGTGGTACAGCTTGTCCAGGAAGTCTGTGTTTGAGTCAGTCAAATTCTAACTTTTTTTTTCTTTTCCGTTTATAAATAATATTTTGCAGTTGTGCCTGCCTGGAACTTTAGGCTATGTCACCTACCTAAGAGCAGTTATGTGCCTTAGCTGATAACTTAGCTCTGCCCCCTGGCACCGCCCAAAATGCGAAAGTTAAAGCTTCAAAATGCGGAGTGGAAAAACCAATGAGTGATGTCCATCTTTTACCTACAGTCCATGCTTCTGTGCACTCTTGCTTCCAACGAGACTTGTCGACCCCTGCTGGCCATCAGAAGAATTACATTGATGGGGAGTGCACCGTTTGGCCAGCACTGCAGAAACTATTCAGGACACTGGGGCCACTCCTAACATACAGTTGGTGGTCATAAAATTAGAATATCATGAAAAAGTTGATTTATTTCAGTAATTCCATTCAAAAAGGGAAACTTGTATATTATATTCATTCATTACACACAGACTGATATATTTCAAATGTTTGTTTCTTCTAATTTTGATGATTATAACTGACAACTAATGAAAACCTCAAATTCAGTATCTCAGAAAATTAGAATATTACTTAAGACCAATAATAAAAAAGGATTTTTAGAAATACGGAAAAGTATGAACATGAAAAGTATGAGCATGTACAGCACTCAGTACTTAGTTGGGGATCCTTTTGCCTGGATTACTGCAGCAGTGCGGCATGGCATGGAGTCCATCAGTCTGTGGCACTGCTCAGGTGTTATGAGAGCCCAGGTTGCTCTGATAGTGGCCTTCAGCTCTTCTGAATTGTTGGGTCTGGAGTATTGCATCTTCCTCTCCACAATAGCCCATAGATTTTCTATGGGGTTAAGGTCAGGCGAGTTTGCTGGCCAATTAAGAACAGGGATACCATGGTCCTTAAAGCAGGTACTGGTAGCTTTGGCACTGTGTGCAGGTGCCAAGTCCTGTTGGAAAATGAAATCTGCATCTCCATAAAGTTGGTCAGCAGCAGGAAGCATGAACTGCTCTAAAACTTCCTGGTAGATGGCTGCGTTAACCTTGGACCTCAGAAAACACAGTGGACCAACACCATTAGATGACATGGCACCCCAAACCATCACTGACTGTGGAAACTTTACACTGGACCTCAGCCAACATGGACTCTGTGCCTCTCCTCTCTTCCTCCAGACTCTGGGACCTTGATCTCCAAAGGAAATGCAAAATTGACTTTGATCAGAGAACATAACTTTGGAGCACTCAGCAGCAGTCCAGTCCTTTTGGTCTTTAGCCCAGGCGAGACGCTTCTGACGCCGTCTCTTGTTCAAGAGTGTCTTGACACGAGGACTGTGACAGCTGAAACCATGTCTTACTGTCTGTGCGTGGTGGTTCTTGAAGCACTGACTCCAGCTGCAGTCCACTCTTTGTGAATCTTCCCCACATTTTTGAATGGGTTTTGTTTCACAATCCTCTCCAGGGTGCAGTTATCCCTACTGCTTGTACACTTTTTTCTACCACATCTTTTCCTTCCCTTCGCCTCTCTATTAATGTGCTCGGACACAGAGCTCTGTGAACAGTCAGCCTCTTTAGCAATGACCTTATGTGTCTTGCCCTTCTTGTGCAAGGTGTCAATGGTCGTCTTTTGGACAACTGTCAAGTCAGCAGTCTTCCCCATGATTGTGTAGCCTATAGAACTAGACTGAGAGACCATTTAAAGGCCTTTACAGGGTTTTGGGATTAATTAGCTGATTAGAGTGTGCCACCACGTGTCTTCAATATTGAACCTTTTTACAATATTCTAATTTTCTGAGATACTGAATTTGGGCTTTTCATTAGTTGTCAGTTATAATCATCAAAATTAAAAGAAACAAACATTTGAAATATATCAGTCTGTGTGTAATGAATGGATATAATATACAAGTTTCACTTTTTGAATGGAATTACTGAAATAAATCATTATATTCTAATTTTATGACCAGCACCTGTATTCGTTCCATGTATTACTTCATTGTTGTAACTTTTGCCTCCAAAACTGTCAGACTTAGTCGACTATTGTCAAATATTTTAATTCAGTGCATTTGTTCCCCTTTTCACACATAACTGCTTTTAGGCAGGTCTTAAGTGCCAGGCAGGCACAATTGCAATGCCCAGGTTCTTTGAGAAGTGATGATGTGACATGTTTGGTGTTTCTTATCTAATATCTGGAAACAGAAAGAATAGGGATCATCTCTGTGGAAGAGACTTGATTCGGCAGAGTGGGCCTGTGTGTGCTAAAAATTGTCCCATTGTGTTTATTTTCCTGAATGGTCACAACCCCTCCATAAACACTACAGGGAGCTGTAATCTCTGCAACATCTGGGCTACTGTTCCACATCAGCCAGCTGTGAGGAAATCAGATCAGACCAGATGAGCTTTCGGGTCGATGCGTGAACCTGTGTGACCCACAGGCTTAGACACACACACAAACACGCTCATGCAGCAATGCCAAGTACAGCAACGGCTACACACAAACAAGCTGGGACACAGCAGCCATGTCGGATAACAGACACACACACAGACACACACACACACACACACACACAAATGTGCAGGTGAAAAAAACTGTCATATGGGGGGTTTTTTTGTTTTGTTTTTTAAAGAGTGAATGGATCAGTGAGGATAGTGTGGCAGAGTGAGGATGTCACGTGTGCACTGAGGCACGTGCTGGAATCAGACCCTGTTATCTGCCCACATCCTTCTCACAGCCGTGAGAGACATCAGTGCCATCTGAACTCTCTCAGTCTCTTTGTGCCTCCTCGCTGTATTAGTTAATTTAATAGTTTTTTTTCTTAAATATATTGATATCACTAAACATTTCAAACATAATGAGCACGATCTACAGGGCAAACCTGAATTTGTTTTTGTGGAGTATACAGGGGATGAGTCAGGCTGATTTGCAGGTAGGCACCGTCTACACTAACAGCAGCAGACAGATTATCTGGTTCTGGCAGGCCGGTGTACACGGTAACCCTTACTCTGACTCTTTGTAATGGTAGTACACCCCCCCCCCCAATCCATTAAAGCTGCCATACCAAACATATTGAAGTGGAAACAAATCAAAAGGCACTGCTCCTAATAATAAACAGCACTGCCAGAATAAGCACATCCCCTCTGTCATTTTCTAGCACATTTATTTCACCGCACTCAGAGTGTCATTTTTTGGCTGCAGCATGCACTCTAACAGCCAACTGTACTCCACCCGCACAGCACTAAACAGCAGTCAAACAACCAGTTAGCAACCAGCTTGGGAACAGTGTTAACTTAGTGGAGCATGCAGCTACTAAAAAGACAGCTATTTCCCACTAAAACAGAGCGAAAAGGGAGTGAAAGCTGAATTTATAACCAATCAGATGGACGCAAATTTCACTCTGAATGCGTGCTTACATGGCTCTGTAACTGCTGAAAGTGTAAATGAGTGCATTTTTGCTGATATCCTTCCACAGCAATGTTGGAATACGTCAACATGCTTCCAGCTTCTTTCCACAGAGGTGAAATGAATCTCATTGCTTATTGGTATTAAAAATATGGTGACATCTGCTACAGTTCACATTAATGCCTACAGTTAGTCATTGGGTGACCTTTAACATCTCACCAGACACAACTTGATTTTAAAAGTTTCATAATTTTTTGGACAAACACACACATTTCGTGGTTTTGCCTCTGTGCACCTCCACAGTTGAATCTTCATAGTTGAATGACACATTCAAGGTGCTCACAACCAGCTGAGGCCTGTTTCCCTGTTGTGTTGAATTTGTATGTTATAGCTGTTCATTGAAATTTTACATACGAGGCCCCGAGACATGTCAGTGCAAGCGAAGGAGGCCGTCATTGGGCTGAAAAACTGATATAAATCTATTACAGGAAGAGGAAAAACTTTAGAAGTGACCAAATCAACCATGTGGTTCATTCTTAAAAAGAAGGAATGCACTGACCAGCTCTGCAACACCAAAAGGCCCGAAAGGCCTCAGAATACAGCTAAAGTGCATGATGACAGAGTCATTTCCAACTTCACAACACTTAACAAAGTCAAAAACACTCTCAAGGAGGTAGAAGTATGATTGTCATGGTCATTAAAGAGAAGTCTTCATGAATGGAAATACAACAAGGTGCAAACCGCTGGTTACACTCAAGAACAGAAGGTCAGAGCGTACTGCAAAAAACAACCCAAGAGTTTCTCAAGGCAAAGAAATGGGATATTCGCCAATGTCCATATTGATCTCGGCACAACAGAGCAGCTTTTCAGTTATCAAATGCAAAAGTGAAGGTAGAGAGACCCACAAGCAACCAACAACTGAAGGTGGCTGCAGTAAAGGCCTGCAGAGCATCGCAAAGAAGCAACACTGCATTTGGTGACGCCCATGGGTTCTAGACTTCAGGCAGCCATGACTACAAAGGGTTTTCAGCTAAATATTATAAACAGTTCTGTTAATTTGTTCAGTTACTGTTGAGCCTCTGGGGTGCTGTGTGTATAAATGGCTGTAATTCCTGAACAGTTAATGTAATTTCTTGCTGTTGAACCCCTCGAATTAAAGCTGAAAGCCTGCACTTCAATCACATCTTGACTTTTGGTTTAAAATCCACTGAGGTTTACGGAAGCTCAGTTCCAAAAACTGCGTCTTTGTCCAACAAATTATGGACCTAACTGTATAAACTGACAGACATTGTGGAGTTCTTGAGTCAAAGCAATAACAACAGAACACAACAGCTTTGTGAAATGCTGTATGCTATGAACACCATCAACTGATTTCTGATTTCTAATCTATTGATTACTTGCTCAGTTTGGGCATGGCCCTGCGTTCACGACGTATGGTCTCTGTGCAGTTTAGCTGCAGACTGAAGGATGTATCTGTCAGCAGAACATTTAATCTGACTGTCAGAGGAGCTGAATGTGAGGCTGAACTCCTGCCACCAAGCTGTCAGCAGAGCTGCTGATAAAACTACTGCAAGAAACAAAGTCCCTCAGTGCACACGCACACACACACACAGAGCGCACAATTTCTGTGAGCCAGACGGACACCTCTTAGGCTAAATGCAGCCTGCCGAGACACCGTGCGCCTTCCTCTGTTATTTTAAAACTTAATTTCTTTGTGACATTTCCCAACCAGCACCACACACACATAAACATGCAGTTAATCGCTGAGCACACACACACACACACACACACACACACACACTGTTTGGCCATCTTTCTTTATCTGACATTGAGAGTGATGTTGTGTGTGTGTGTGTGTGTGTGTGTGTTCAGTTGATAAGCTTATTCACAGTTTTGCAGTTTTGTTTGCTCGTGTCATACCATGCAAATTCAAGGACTGCCAGGCAGGACAGGCAGGAGGGAGGGAGAGGAAATTCAATCTGAATCAATTAAAGGCAAATTTCATTAGCCGTGACAGCCTGGAAAAGGGGAAACAGGAGGGAAACGCTACTGAAAAAGAAAACCTATCACAGATATTACACAGAAGATGCCAGAGGCATTTGCAATTTAACAACAAATAAACCTGTGAAACTCAAATTTTATGAGGAAGAAACAGAGGAGCAACCAGGATCAGGGCAAATTCAAGGATATTTATGTGGGGGAAAAGCTACACTGGAAGCAGAGATGAGGCTCTAAATAAGTGATGGAAGTGTGGTCTAAAGAGTTGGGCTGATAATACAGATGTTACTGTTTTCAAGGGCATCAGTGGGGAGACCTCCTCTCGAGCCACATCCTGTTGGTTCTGAAAGCTGCTTTAATTGATCTTAACTATGACAAAAGCCTGTTGGATGTTACCCAAACCCACTGAGTATTCTCAACCTGGAGGCAGAAATTCTGGCAAGAAAACCCTTTGTTTCTGAACATAATTAACAACAGTAGCCTGTGGTCTGTTTTCACACGTGGTTTAAAGAACCTGCAGGGGGAACAATAAACACTCATTGTTCAGTTTTAAAGTAGGACTCCACTGATTTTACACACCCAGGGCAATTTCTAAGTCATAGTGAGAAATAAACTGCACATGAAAAAGATATATAATGTCTCATGTGTACCATGCAAGTGGATGCTATCTGAGCTTGTGCTAAGAATTAAGCTATTTATGAGCATAATGCTTATTTAGGATTATGTTTGGGAGCATAAGGCAATAGTGGATTCATAGGCTAACCCTATGAAAGATGGCTGTAGCCACTTTATTGTAGCCTATTGTTTCTGGACTCAGCTGAAACTATTCAGGCCAGTGTTTAACGAGGTATTAAATCAGCAAGAAGTGTGGATTAATTTCCTTTCAGACATCTTTACTATTGGACTTTGCAACCATAGATGTGGTCCCCAGGCAGCACAGTGCCTCTGTTGCCTCAGAGCAAGAAGGTCCTGGGTTTGATTCCACCTTGGAAGCAATAGAAAGCTCTGCATGTGGGACTTTCACGTGTTTCCCGCACTCACTGAAATGGCAGCTCAGGTGCTGTTATAATCTCGTGATGTCCCCAACCCCTCTGCTTTAATCTCAGTTAGCATGCATTTATATAACACTTTTTTAGTCTTAGTGACCACTCAAATTCTTTTTAACAAGTCACACTTTAACTATGCATTCATACAGCACTTCATCTACCTCACATCCATGGCCAACTTAGAACCACAAATTAACCTACCATGCATGTCTGTGGACTGTGGGAAGAGGTTGGAGTACTTGTAGGAAACTCACGCAGGCCCAAGAAGAACATGCAAGCTCCACACAGAAAGTCTACGAATAAAAATAGGGAATTGAAAATGGGCATAATTGGCTCGCTTATGCGAGTCAAGTACATTTTAAGGCAGTGCTGTTTTCACTGCCAGAAGACACTGTAAACCTACACAGGTTTGTATGTTTTTGTCTTGTGTGTTAAGCAAACAGAGTTTAAGTACAATAAAATGAGCTACATAAATAAAATTGCCATTGCTTAAGTTAAAACTGAGCATCAGAATAGAGAAAAGGGGTGATTTCAGTGCCCTTGAACGTGGCATGGTGCTGATGTGCTGGGATTTCCCCACACGATCATCTCTAGGGTTTACAGGGAATGGTCTGAAAAGGAGAAATATCCGGTGAGCAGCAGTTCTCTGAGAGAAAATACCTTGTCAGAGGAGAATGGCCAGACTGCTTCAAACTGGTAGCTGGTAGGAACTCAAATAACAATAGAGCATCTCTGAATGCACAACATGTTGCTGGGCTCCAGCAGCAGAAGACCACACCGGGTGCCACTCCTGTCAGCTAAGAGCAGGAAACTGATGGTACAGTTCCCACAAGCGCATCAAAATTGGACATCAGACGATTGGAAAAACGTGGTCTGATGCGTCTCTATTTTTCTCTGCGACGTTCGGATGGTAGGGTCAGAATTTGGATCAAACAAAATGAAAGCTTGGATCCATCCTGGTTTGTTTTCTTGACACATTTTGGACTCCTTAACAGCAGATTGGCATCATGGCTGCACAGCTGACAAATCTGCAGTAACTGTGTGATGCTATCATGTCAACATGGACCGGAATCTCTGAGGAGTGTCTCCAGCACCTTGTTGAATCTATGCCACAAAGAATTAAGGCAGTACACACATGGGGATGGCAGGTTGATTCAGGGATGGGCAGATGCAGGGGTGTTTTGTGGTCATGTGCCTCTTCTTATTACACAACAGAGAAGCAGAGTTGCAATGTGATCAGAATAAATAAATGTGTTTACAGCTTTAATATGAGATTATAAATTATCAATCTATTATTCAGTATTATGATTAAATATGTAACCACGGAATGTGTATATATAAGCTGTGTTTTAAAATCAAAGTAAACAAGCAGCTGGGAAACGCATGGAAATTCGCTTGGTGACAGGAAGCAGCTCAGAGGCCAAATTTAGCTCTGCAGGATCAATAGTTTCAGTGAAGAGAGGATTTTATGAATCAGTAACACTTCTTTTCGCCATCAGCCCCAGTGATGTCACTGCTGATGATTCTTAATGTAAAAGTTTCAATGCCTCTTTGGATTCTTTTCACTCCTTCTGCGAGATGAAGAGAAGTCATCACATCACCAGCTTTTGTGCCGCGTGTGTAGAGAACAACCATCCAGATGGCAAACTCGGGGCCCTGGCTCTGTTAGTCTTTCCTGAAGCGCTCAGTCAGAATTTAAATGCTGAGATCATTAGACTCCGGCGCTTTCGGTGTAACGTGAGAGCTGTGAGGTGCTGTGAAGTGCTCTCGCTGCATAAAGACCGAGAACATTATGGAGTTCTGGGAAAATCACAGTGCCCTTCAGATCTTTGATATTTTAACTCCCTGGATAGTTAGAACGAAAGAAAGGAGGAGATTACTTTTTATTCAACAATGATTTCACTTCATGGAATATTTTCTACTGTGCAAATGTCTGTCTGGCTGCTACTTCAGTGGCTAAAAATAAATCTCTGGACTGTAAATATCATCAGTCACTGATGGGCAAACTATTATTGTTCAGATCAGACAAGAGGGGAGTGGAGCTGCCTGTGAATGATGCATGCATCTAATTACAGTGTTTGATTGCCACATGAAAAATTTACTTAATTGTCTGATGCTTGTGCAAGGTGATGATGGATGCATTTAGTTAAGCAAATGTTTGGACTTTAAAAAAATTATCCTAACTCCATATTTATAAAAATCTATACAAAAAGAGTGTTCGAGCAATAATGAAACTTGAACTTGTACTACCCAGACTACCCAGAAAGAGTCAGAATCATGTGCAACATTCAGTCTTGTAAATAAATGAGACACCAATTTTCCTGATGCTTTGGCAGCACCGACCTGTATTCGTTTCTGCTGATTAAAGCGACACTAAGAGCTGATGGCTGCCGGCAGCAGTGCCACACTGTGTGTTTCTGTAGGCACACACCTTTTATGTGCAGTTATTTCAGGCCCTCGGGCTTTCAATTATATCCAAACCCAGTATGAAAGCTCCTGTCACTTTTCTCACTTGTTTCCCTTTTTGTAATGAAATGATTTCATGTCCATGTGACTGAGTGGGTGACAGAGAAAGCGAGAGACACGATGAGTAAGCCTCCAGGCCTATTAAGCAAGTAAGGACAGTGGTCTGTGCACAGTGTGTGTGTCTGTGTGTAGGCACGTTTTCAGACCCCCCCACCTCAAAAAAAAAACAAACACCCAACGCTGTGCATGTGGAGCCCCTGCTGCATGTTTCTCGCTGCCTTGATGAAGAGCCAACCAACGTCTTCAAGAAAACAAACAACCCATAATCACCCTGTCCAACCGGAGCATCGCTTCCTGCAGGTCCACAATCCAGACTCAGTCTCCGTGGCTACCCTGTTGCCAGGAGACAGTTTGGGTGGGCCGGGTTGATGTCTTAGTAATGATGGGCAGAGCTAACAGAGAGGTTACACTGGTAAAGGCCACGGTACTTGAAGCAAAAAAAAAAAAACTCCATAAAAATAATCTTGTGCTTGGTTTACCTTGATTGATTTACTGAACTGCAGCCAACTTTCACCATCAGCATGCTGCTACAGTATTAAAGTTTTCCTGCAAACAAAACTCAAGTTCTACTTTACGTTTAGTTTCTCCTCAAACCAGATTATGTATGCCAAAAAGGTCAAAAAATAAACCAATATGATAGGCTGAGGCTTCTTGGGGATTTCCCATGATGCACTGAGCACTTTAACTTCACTCTCCATGCACTTCTACGTATCTATCCCATTGTGTGCATGTCATTAAATGTTGACTTCTCTCCCATAATTTGTGTTTTGTTCTCTCCTCTTGCCGCTCACAGCAGATGGCTGCTTCTCCCTGAGCCTGGCTTTGCTGGAGATCTCATCTTAAAATGGAGTTCTTCCTCCCCACTGTTGGATCGGCGGGGCCGCGTCACTTACATTGTATGTTACAATTCAAAGTGACTTGAGAAATTAACTACATAAATGCAGCTGTTTTGATGGGTTGTGCATGTAACATCCACACATATGCCAGGACTAAGGTTTCCAGGAAAACACTGGATCATAACAAAATAATCAATGTTCACTTCGCCTCTCAGTGTTTCTAATGCTGTGGCTGATGTGCATATTTTTTAATTGTGCAGTGCTTATTGAAGTGCTGAAATTTATTTAAAACACACACACACACACACACAGATGATGGTTTAATTGTTCAAATTCATTGACTTAAACAATAAACAAGGTTAAAATGGATTTAATGGAGTGTACAATGCAACCAGAAATTCTGCAACAAAAGGACAGATATCTAATTAAAATAGCATTTTTGCACACTCACATTCACAAAATTAGTGTCTCACAGAAACATGTTTGCCTCATGCTGATGCCTCTTTGTATAGAAGTCCTATTTTTAGTCCAGAACACATCTCTGACCCTATTCTGTCACTACGGTTGTGACTTAGCAGCGAGCCGAGTGTTGTACTGCTCTTAGAGCATCACTGTCCAGGTCTCCTGAGTAGGTCACTCAACTCAATACGCATGTGAGGCCATTCTGTATGGGATTCGCTGGCACTATCCTGGAAAAACAGAGAAGAGGTGACGCATGCAGGCTGTTACTGTGCTGCCATCTGCTGGCCACTTTCACACCGTCACACAGGCTCTTCTGAGAAGTGAGGAGGCTTCCTAAAAAAAAAAAAATCACAACCAGCCCTTTGCCCCACTTACTTCTCACTCATATCTCTCACAGAGTGGGTGAGGAGTCAGAAAAGGAACAGTCTGTGTACTTTGTCTAGATCTATACAGAAAACAACAGATTCCCTTGAGGTGGAATTTCTTCATTTTTATAGATAAAGAGTTTCCCAACAGTTTCTAAGAAAGATTAAACCCAGCTCCTCTTACCGCAAGGTCAGAAGCAACACTGGCTGCATTTTACAGTTTACAAAATTCATATAAACAAACAGGATAAACAGGAAAAACAAACCCGTGGCACCATCTGACTTTAAACCCCAAGCCTTAGGGAGTATTAGACTGTGGGATGATGAGTCCTCAATCAAGCACTGATGAAGAGTCTCACAGTATAACAGCTGTGGCTGAGTAATTGGTCTGGGCTCTCCTGTGTGTGTTTTCCGAGTGACCACAGTCACTGCTTTGTTCCTTCAACTTTGCTTTTCTCCTCCATCCTGGTGAGAATCTGCAGCACCGTCTGGTTGAAGTCTTCTGGCTGGTCAGCGAAAACATAGTGGCCCGCTCCTCTGATCACCTGACAAGCGCGCGCACACACACACACACACACACACACACACACACACACTGAAATAGTTTTGAGATAAGGGTGCCACTGTTGCAAAAGGCAAGTCAAATTTAAGCTTGTGTACACGCAGAGAAGCCTGGATTTAAGCATTCTTACCCCCATTAACAGACATGAAGGAAGATTTAGAGAAAATGCTAAAAGTCTTATGAAGGAAAATCAGTGCATTCCCTACATATCCGTCACAGCAACCCAGTGTGGATTTTTATAGATCTAATAATGCAACCTTCACATCATTTTGGAGTCACTCAAACAGAGCAGATTTGTCTTTTGTACCTGGCACTGACAACAAAGTTAAGCTGCACAATGTAAAATAGGGAACATACTCTGATTTCCACGTCTGGCCTGATTTTCTTGAACGCATATCCAGAGTCGCAGTCAATACTGGAGCGAGATCCATAAATGAAAGAAATGGGAATGTCGGCTCGGACCTGGCCGATCCTGTCTAGCATGGGCCTCTTTGCCCAGCCGTAGGGAATGGTCATGTTCTTAAAGGCTGTCTCCCCACTGAAACGGAAAAAAAATAAAATAAAATGCACAAGCTCGTATGACAATTTACACATTTGTGTATATTGGTTTAAAATGTTCGCCACCTTGGAGTCTGGGCATTCAGATGGTAGATGTAGTCGCACACAGTGTAGTCACTGAACACGGAGGAATATTTCTGCTTGAAGTCTGACCTGATGGTCTGGACCAGCATTGGACCTAAGAGATGTAAAAATCAGACCTTTGAATGGAACAATGGTACCTGAAGCAGATGTTCGGTGCCTTACAGCTCAAATACCTAAAGCAGCTCTCCTGTAACCCAGAGGGAGAATTAATCATAGGTACTTAAGGTAGCCCTATTATAGATACTTTGTTGTTCTTGGACTCTTCTAGCACAATTCACTGTTAAAAATTATCCTTATTTATTTCATACTGGGCCGAGGTCATCCAACAGCTGTTTAGTGCCTTTAAACGGCAGGTGGGTGGGGCTTCTTGTGCTCAACTGTCTACCTGACAGGTACACAGCTGTACTTTCTAATGGAGTTCAGAGTAGAGTAGCTACTCCTTCCTGGAGGAAGTAGGCAGTGGTATGTGCATATAGATTGGGATGCCTCCTGGGCACCTTCCTTTGGAGATTCTCTGGGCGTTAGACTATATATCTTATCTGGCCTGGAAATGTCTCGGAATTCCCCAGGAGAATTGGAAAACACTGCTGGGAAGAGAAACATCTGGAATACCTCCGTAGCCTTCTACCAATATGACCTGACCCCATGTAAGCGTAAGGAAATGGGTGGATGGAAGCAGCAAAATGCTTTTTCATTTTCAAAGCCAACAGTTTTTAGAAGAATTTACTTTTTCTGGGGGGGATCATTTTAAAACAGCCCAACACCACCAGCGGTATAGCATGGTTTGGATAACTGGGAAATTTTAAGCCGACAAAACCCCATTGTTGTGGTTAATTATGTCACTTAGAAGTGAAATTCTTATACGGAATATGTAACAGAAACAAAGATACATGTGCTCAAGTGCAAATATGTGTTCGTGTGTGCTGACCTAGAGGTCCAGCCAGCCTAAGACCAGCCAGAGGGTTGAAGGGGCTCACAATGGCACCCATTGCTCTGATCCACATAGGGATGGAGCCGTGGCTGGTGTTCTCCGGACGTGCTGGGAATCCCCACGGCTCCACCAGCAGCAGATGCTTCACCCTGCGTGCGCACACACACACAAACACACACACACACACTTTTTAATGGGGATAAATATAGATAAAAAAATAGTAGACAGTGTGAATACAACTGTCTCACAGTCCGAAAAACAGGTGCACTAAGTTGCTAATTGGTACAAATATTGAAATACATTTTTATTTTTTAATTTGTTTTTCCATTTTTGGCCACAGCGGCTTTCATCTGTAGTGGAGAGAGACTGGAAACAGGGGAAAGACACGCAGGCAAACTGGCGACAGGCCGGGACTCAAACCCGCGCTGCCCGCACCGCAACACGGCGTATGTACGTGGTCGCCGGCTTCACCACTAAGCCACCCGGGCATCATATTATTTTTCTGTTAAGTCTATGAAATATCAAGAAGACACTGAATCAACTGAGGCACTCGAAAAGAAAAATATATATTATTTTGATCTGTGAATCATGCAAAGCTACTCTATTAAAGACCAAAATAAAATTAAAATTAAAAAACAGCTGGAAATGAACACATTAGGTCCACTTTCAACTCCATAATCTTTGAAATTTACATTTTCTGTCACCAGAATACATCCTGAACCTGATGTAAAGATGGCTTAGCTGGCAATCCACCTGGCATTGCGTACGCCTCACCGACACACAGACTCACACACAATCCAAAGCACCTGTGTGGGTATTTAAGCGCGTAGGCCGCAGACAGGTAACCTCCGAGGTTGTGTCCCAGCAGCACCATCTCCTCAAGTCCCACCTTCTCTCTCCACTCCTCCAGGGCCACCACAAACTGATCCTCAGCCTCCCTGGGGTCGGTGCTGAACAGGGGATGGCTGCTCCTGCCGAAGCCCAACAGGTCTAGAGCATAAACCGGTCCACCGCTGGACAGAGAGTCCAGGTTGAGGGCCCAGAGGGCAACACCGCCTCCAAAGCCATGCAGCAGAACCAAAGGGGTCCGGGGCTGGGCTGGAGGCTGTGGGACAGACAGGGTGGGTGACTGCTGCTGAATAGAGAAAGCTAAGGTCCACAGATAGTTGCCGCTGGATATCCGAACATGTTGCCTGGAGAAAGGGCACTTCACAGCTGCGGCAGACAGGAAAGATTACGGGTCAAGGACGGAGAAACCACTTTAGATTCCTAACATGGATTTGCGGCACTGACTTTATGAAACACATAAACTACAGATTGAAAAACACCTCCATTAGACACACTTACTCTTGAGGATTTTTTCCTCGGCATCTTTCAGCTGAGAAGGAGAAGTGGGGCACCAGGAGGGAAGCCAACTTGATATCCAGGAGCTGTGACTCAGGCAGAAAGCAGGGACAAAAGCAGGCACACGGGACACAAAGCACATGCAAACCCGGTCAAACTATAAGCTGACCTTTGACTCTAAGATATTTCTCTTATCAGCGCTGCTGGTATGCAGTACTTAACAACAACACACAATCAGTGTAGAGAAAAAAAGCCCAAACCCTTCTTTGTTCTGTGTATTTGGGGACCTTTATGATCAGTGACATTAAGAAAATATGTTTGTGTTGCTTTGAACATATTTAAAAAGCCCTGTTGTCTCTTAATGCAGTCAGAATCAACACGATTTCACTATTCGGAGTACAAAAGCAGACGGAGATGACAATTTTATTTTTAAGAATAAGGTTTAGTAAAGGAAATCACTCATACAATAGCCCAAATTAAAAAGAAGATTAGCACTCGTGAACTATTGTTTGGATGTTTGCCAGCAAGCGGCTGGCCTATACATTAACATGACACCGTTTTCACATAGGCTTGGTATGGAGGTGTGTATTTGTTAAAGCTACCTGTGAATAAGTGAGAGTGGGTTCATGAAGAAAAAAACACAAAGTTGTATTTGTTGTCGAACAAACGGGCAGCATTCACGTTACAGGCGGAAAAAAAGAACAGGGAAATACTAGCAAATCCAACATGAGGAAGAAACAAACCAGCGAAGACAGCTCACCTCTGCTCCGTGGCAGGCTGTATCTCCTCCGCCATCCTCCGCATGCTGTAACCCGCTGTGAGGGTCTCCTCCTGAACCGCGACCCCGCGATAAAGCCCCGTCAACAGTGTATGGTGATGCGTTCAAGTGCATATCGTGAAGGCTTAAAAATAGCTGCCAAACATACTAACTAGGTGTCATTAGCGTGCTGCTTATTTGGAATGCAGTACATAAATAAATAAGTTAAAGCTCAGTTATCCTTACGCTCATTTAATTCTTTGGCTCATCGTGGACTTAGCGATTTCCAGGGCTTGTTAATTGTTTTTCCAACTGCACGTGAAGGTGTCAGAGTGATTTGGACCTCCCTGCTCAGGTTAGCTTCCTCACCTTCGTTTTTTGCGCAGCTTATATTGTTAATGTGCTGCTTTTGCACGACTGGCCCATAATTTAAAGCAACATAAATAATGTAGGCTCCAAAATGCTTAAAATAAAGAAGAAACATTTTAAAGAGCAGCTAGCAGCCCCGGGGTTTCGTCATCTAATTAGTATAATTTGCAGGTAATGAGTAATTGTTTATCTAGTAGTTTGCATAAATTTTTAAAAATATATATTGTTCCCTAAAAAGTTTATTCCATTAGCTAGGCATGACTTTTACGTCTAATTGTGTTGGGTTATATTAAAAAAAATCATAATTTTTTAATAAAAATTGATAAACGTAATCCCGTAAATTTAACTTAATTAAATCAAACGGCAGGCGCTTTTCCAACTAGAGGTTATTTTGTGTACATGAGTTCATGTTCATGAGTTCTGTTTTGTAGATCTTGTAGTGGATGGATAATTTATTTTCTCTTTTCAAACTTAGCTAAAGTGGACAGAGAAACAGTTACTCACGGATCTCTATCAAACTTTTTCAAATCCTCAATATAATTTAAGATAAGGCAGATTAAATGAAAAGTTAATTTAGTTCGTTTTCCTCAAGGGTGTGAGTGTAAAGTATGATTTTGTTTTCTGTAGGACTGGTACCTTTACTATCTTTTCTACTCTTGAATCTTTACTGTGATTCTCATTCATTCTTAAAGGTAGGGGGTTATAAATTTATAGGCGGGTTATCCTTCAAACGCTCATGACTATCCTTCAAGAAATTATTCTGCAGGTAGTGTGTGCTAGCTACACATTTAATGGTTATTTGTGTGTTTTGCAGACTTCATTAGGTAGGACTCTTTTAAGTTATGATGGTTCTCAATGTAACATGGCAAACGACTTGTGGATCTTATTATTTACAGTATGTTATGTCATTCATGGATTCAGATGCGGTCCCTGCAAGCAAAGGATAAGCCTGAACATCCATACTGAATGGCTGTGATCTTCAAGCCCTCAGGTAGCATATGAGTCTATAGGTGAAATCACAGCAGTGGCTCAGGAACACCTCTCAAATATAGTTTGTGAATGCATGCATAAATGAATGTTAAGACTAACATATCCAGGAAAAATAAAATACCCCCCCAGCTGTGGGCCCCAGCTCATTTAACATGGACTGAGGCAAAATAGAAAACCAGTCACACCTTGAAATTATTTTTTGGAAATCATGAATGCCTTCTGTAGCCTAAAGGGGAGAGGGACTGTGTCTAGTTAACAGCACGCCGTTCAGCATCCATGATAGTATGGAAGCATCCATGATAGTATGGAAGCATCCATGATAGTATGGAAGGTGCATTAGTGCACATGGCTTGGGTAACTGGCATGGGGCACAATTAATACAGAATGATACAAAACCAGTTTTTACCCTGCTGCACAATATAAAGCAGGAGGATATTGTTGTCATACTGTCCGTCCATTTGTCTGTCTTTGAGGTTTTACCTTTCTCGCCTATAGACTCCAAAACCACAAGGAGTAGAGCCATGGAATTTGACATATGTTCTTCAAAGATGTGCAACACGATATTCATATTCCTGGATGTTCAGTACTCTTTGTACACTTTGGCTGTATTTATCTGAAGTGGAGAGTAAACAACATGAACGATTTCAGGCTGCTAAAGATATGATAATATATGCTAATGAGATGCAGCCTTTTTCTCATGCCTGATTGGCTTGGCGTAATCATGTGATTATATTGTGCTGTGCTATACCTACTTGACCGTTATTGACTGGAATAGAGAATGTGGGGATTCCTGATATCCAGCAACTGACCGAGGTCACTGAACTGCTGGCAGGAGTTAGATAGTGAGAAACTGGGGGGAATCCCAAATTTCTAGGTAAAGAGCCAGTCTGCTTATAGTAACATCTGTTATTATTGATTAGCCTGTGATGCCAACTTCTGATTGGCTGAGCATTGTCAAACATGTTGGTCAGGGATGACTCACGGCCATAAAAATTACAGACTATGACTCATCGTTGAGCAATATTAAAGCCATACCTACTCCTCAGCAATATTGCTTAATTGTAAACAACATGATTGCCTTATCATTATAGTGATTCTATACATAATGCGTTGATATCAGCAGATTATGTAGTATGGCTGTATTGTGTAGTCATATTCCTGTACACACATGACAATATGATGTGAATACCTTCTAAGTATGCATTAAGTCTGGCTTATTGCTGTAGATTACATAAATAGAAAGACATTATAATCGGTCACAATAGACATTGTGTACTTTATATAGACAGTGTGTACTTTCTCTAATTTTACCAGGGGCATTTTTTGTCTGTTCTAGGACGTGGTTACCAAGAAGTATTTGTAGAAATGTTAAAGAAAATCACAGAATATCAATCTCTTACAGTATACTTAAAATTGATTTGATTTAATTACTGATTTTGTTACTATTGAAAATCTATTTTTGCTAGAATATGTATTGTATCTTTACTAACCCAGGGGTGGCAAAGTATTTGGGTAAAAGTTTAGGGCAAGGCCTCCAAATTAGGGCAAAGTAGTTTTGCAGAAGGTAATAAGATGTCTGCTGGAAGGTTTTGTATTATGAAATGAGGCTGTAAGTTATCTTGACTTCTACATTTATTTTATATTTTCATTGACTGTGGGAGGATATCCCCATTGGTGATGGGTCTTGTTAAAAATTAAAATACTTCAGATACCTATAGAGTTTCTTGGATAATGTCATGTGCACATCACTCAATTGGACATGATACAGCCACCGATCACTTGAGAAAAATGTATATGCCCCAACCAGTTGGTGAGTGGTTCCTGGAGGTTGGTGGGTATCACTGGGTGAAATCAGTCACAAAGATTGTGATTGCTTTAGTCAGTAGCAACTTTTCCTTTGAAGGCAAACATTCTCCATTTCTGGTTTGCATCACAATTTTCATAGTTTCACTACAGCTGCCAGAGTAGTTTGCGAGTGTTTGCAGACAAGTCAGCATCTTCCTTGCAAACTACAGGTGACTACAGCAATCTGCCAGAGACTGAAGCAGTTGCATGGAGGTTTTTGTTGCAGCACTCTCTTTGTGACCGATTTCACCTAATGACCAGGAGTTGCCAGGGGGGTCACTGACTGGTGTCTGGGCCTGTATGACTGGGGTTTTATCAGTCAATTTCACAACAACAGCCAACACCTACTCACAACCAGTGGTTGCAAGATGGTCGTGGACCAGTCTCTAGGCCTGTATGACTTGGGCCTTATTCACTTGACCCTACATTGTCACACATCCAAAACTGCAGACAAGATAACTTCACGTGGTTAACAGTCATGTGATTGCAAAACCTCAATATACTCAGAACCCTGTTAATGTATTTATTATTTATTGTTGCTGTCAATCTAGCATTTATATAATAATTATGAACATCAACTAGGTGACTTTGGAACATAAACCTAACCTGTCTTTTCCTTTTGTGGGAACAATCAAGCACAACAATGGGAAAGGTTAGATGCTATTTTAACATGTGAGAATTAAATCTCCCTTTCCCATAGGGCCATTTGGCCACATGTGCCACCTCAGTATTTCAAATAAATGTATTTCAAAATGCAACAGCATAACATGCCGTCACCAGTTAAATGAATAAAAAGGCAGGCCGCTACAGTATTTTCCTGCCCGTTAGACTAAGAATACAATTTGCTTTGGTGATGGATTTCTCAGGTATCTTTGCATGTTAAAGACTCGGCCGCTCTAGGACTCTTTTGTCCTCTGCTGTGGATTGTTTTATTTTCTCTTTCAAGTAGCTAGCTGTACTATAAATGCCTATCGATGCTTGGTAGCAGATGGAAAAGATATGCATGGAACAAGGTATATTTGGACCCCAGGTAGTGTCATCATTTCTTATTTTAGCCAAGTTGCAGAGCTAAAATAATTTTAGTCTAGGTTTATATATTGTGCCTTGGACTTGTTGTGATTTGGCGCTATATAAATAAAATCGAATTGAATTGAAATTATTGTTGAAGTCACTTGAGGCAAAGATATGTAGACCAAAGAGGGGAAATCTACCCTTGATCTCCCATCAGCAAATTGCCCCTGTTACATACAGTACATTATCTAAGTAAGGAAAAGTCAGCGTTTGACTAGCTGTGCTTTCTTTTAAATAATTTGTCCTTTCTCTCTCACAGATGGACAACAGGAGGAGAGTCCTGTCAATTCTGGTCCACAAGGTGGCGTACTTCCTTTACACACACACACACGCACACATGCATGCGCACATGCTTACTTAGACACACACTCTCTGGCAACTTTGTCCTTCATTCCTCAAACACAATTTTCCTCTCATACCACCCACTTGTGATGGCTCTCAGACTATGGGTTGACTGAGTGGTTCCTGAGTGCTTCATTTCCTTTGCTCCCAGAGATGCACACACTCATTCTCCCTGTGTGTTACTGTCCGTTCACTCTGCTGAGTACTCAGAATTTCATAAGCCAGTAGACAATGAGGCAGTAGCCAAGCCCATGAAAGAGCAGAGGTAAGACTGTAACTGTCTGGGAGACCAGTAACTGGGTGAAGCTTTTAGTGAGGAGACTGCATAAAGCTGCAGCAGAGAGCTGGCCTGCTCGTTGTGCATTGCAGCCAAGTGCTAGTCATGCAAGCTAGAGCGAACACACATGCTCTCTTTTTTGGTTTTATCCAAGGATCAAAGTCAGTAACCGGTGGTCTGGCACCAAATTGACTTAAAGAAAGAGTCTGTTCAATCTCACCAGTCCTGCAACAATCAGGAGGAAATTTCACAAAACAAAGCAAAACCATTAAAATTCAGTTTAAAGTCTAATCTAAGAGGTGTGCAGCTTTACAATGACAACTCAGAGTGGATGCATCAGATTTAGACAGTTGTCCAGAGATTGTAACACAAATGTATCTTTAAGTGAAGTTTCATTCAGTATTTGTTAGCAATGTTTTGGCAAAAAAAACTCCACCAGCTTACACCCGTTATTTAAATTAACTGGCAAATACTGTTATTAAAAAAAAAAAACTGCATTTGGATGTCAAGTGACTACAGGAGTCAGGCATGCTAAACCTGAGTCCCCAATCAATACCACATTGTAATGCTAAGCAGGTTTTGAGTATGTCACGTGTTTATACTAGAAAGGTCATAAAATTAAGTGTACTTCCCCCAAACAGAATACTTAAAGCATAAAGAAGTGTGCGCTGTAGAGGTGTGCCATTGTCCAGCAATGCAACATAGAAGAAAAAAGAAAAACACTGAAGGGTTGCTAACAGCTGTAATATATTTTGTGATGAGACACCTCTGAAAAAGCTATTTGAAAGCAACATAAAAGTAATAATTTTTATTTTTATTTTTGTTCAGATGCATTTGAAGTCTTAAGTTAAAGTCCATCTTTACATGGATGGCATCATTTCCTGTTAGTTAAAAAAATATAGGGCTTTTTTGCACAAAGGAGTGTTTTCAAAAAACAAACAGATGATCTCATTTGTAAGAAATGTACAAATGTTAATAATTTAAACAAAGGCTAAAAGATGTCCCAGTATACCACAGTACTGTGACCAGCAGGTGCAATACCAGGTTACATATTAAAGGAGACCTGTTCTGCTCATTTCCAGCTTTTTATTTATTTATTTATTTCCAAGTGTTTAGAGCAGTCTGGGCTTTTGGCTCATAGGGTTTATGTACACATACTGTTGGCTATAGACACTTACTGTTGTACGCGTCTCCTGACCTCCATATTGACCATGATTTGAACCAAAAACTTTAAATTTGGATTCATTGGTCCATCAAACTTGTTGGCATTGACTTTTAGTTCCTGTGTAGTGTGGCATACCTCAGCCTTTTCTCCCGGTTTTCCTTCCTTAAGAATGGCTTCTGAGACAGCCATCCTTCTGATGAGGCTTCAAAGTTAGCAACGTTGTATTTATATAAATGCAGTAAAAGAGTTTAAGATCAGCAAGGCTATTGTCCACACAGGCATGTGTGTGGCATTGTCTGCTTTCTTGATGTAATTTGTCATAGACCATTTATTATTTATTTCTTAAGACCATCTGTATTGTGTGTACGTGGATTATATTGCTAATCAATTAATGAACAAGACCATGAAGAAAACAGTGAGAGAAGGTACTATTATATTTTCCATCACTAGTTGCATGTGTCTTAGAGTGAGAGGCCAGTCTGTGCACTCTCTGTTCATAGTTTCCTGTTCTGGGATCAGCTCCTGGTAGGTTTGCCCAATACAAACCTTCCTTACATCAGTCAGCAAACTGTAAGCACAAACCAAACTCAGCCTTGAGTTTATGGGGCATAACCCAATGTAGTATGGGTAATAAGAGTGACCAGGCTGTTAGCAGAAGATAGAGAAGGGGATGGAGGAGAGGCGGAGGGGCCGTCTGGTTGCTAGGATACGTGGCCGGCGCCAACAGCGGATATGATTTATAATGGCCAGTCTGACTGTCTCGCTTTCTGCACTAGTTTCCTTCTTCCTCTCCTCCCGCTCACTTTTCCACCGGCTCTCTCCATCCTCTACCCTCATTTCTACCCTCAGAATATCTACAGCTCTGCTCTGGCCCTGTCTGTATGGTCACCACAGGGGTTGATATGGGTGTTCCTGATACTAACTCCTGTGACCATCATGAAATGATGTAAAGAAACTTTAATTTATCTCATTTAGAGTCTTTATAATTATATATAAAGGTGCATAATATCTGTGTCTGTGCATGTTCAAGTGGTCATGCAAAGCTGCATGAAGGGATAATATTGATTTTACTGAGACTTGATCCACGGCGGGATGGTAAAAGTCCTCAGGGATAAATACAGTGAGGAAGAGGGTGTATGAGAACACTTTAGGGAGGTTCACAAGGGGAAATGGAGTTCTGCATGTAAGATAAAAGTGCACAAGGATGGGTCTTGAGTGTTTGAGATATATAGACTAATTAGTGCTCTTGAAATATATTTTTGTTGTTAAAAAATTATATTTTTCAGAAAAAAAAGGGCATTTGGTTTGGTTGAACAGTCTTCAGCTCATCACAAGGCTCTGAAACTTTCCACGTAAACACAGACTAAAATGATTACTCTTTGCTTAGTGGCTCCTCCAAGTAGAGTGACACAGGTTTTCATACACAGACTTTGATGTTTATTTTTAAATCAGGGGCAGATGACACTGATTTCTATTTGAGTTTCATGCAGGTCTCATCTGCTGAGCTTTTCAGATTTCTCACATCATCTCAATCAAATTACAAAAATCTCACACAAAAAAAAAGTCAATAGCAATGTGGTTTTCCCAAAACAGCTTCCCATTACTCTGGATGGAGCTACTTTGTAAGAAATAGTTCCTTCCATTTAGAGTGAGGTGCAGGGATTGTCCAGGAAAGATACGTTGCTCTTGAATTTTTCAAAATGTCAGGGCACCACAATCAAAATTGTATTCACCTCAGTTATGCTGGGATATATTTGACAAATATATCAGTGCATCCGTAGGAGAGAGACCAATATTTTTTTTCAGATTTCAATTAACTTAACATGAAAAGCTGCTGAGAGTACCCCAAACAACCTAAACTGGGATTAATGGGAGGCCTGCTATAGGTAGCCTCAGTTTAGGTTTTAATTTATAGTACGCTGTTCCTGTGCACCACAAAGAGTACCAGTGCTATACAGATGTGTTCTACACAACCAGACCATGTTACACTTTAATTAAAATCTTCTCAATGATCATGTTTCTGGTCTTCTGCTTGCTTTTTGATATAAATCAACATTCAGCTACACACATGCATAACTGGAGTTCCCTTCAGATGAGTTATATTTTGGGAGACTACTGCTGTCGGTCCTTTATTTCATTTAAATCTCAATGGGAAAAAAAATCATGTTGGATATCTACACTGATACGGTAATGTGTTAGGAATGAAAAGATACCACATCGTTTGATGGAAATGAAAATGATCAACCTACAGAGGGCTGAATTTAAAGACACCTCAAAAATCAAAGTGACAAAATGATGCAGCAGGCGAATCCATTTTGCCAAAAAAAAAAATCATTGCAGCAACTCAGAATGATATAAAGTTGTTTGTATGGCCACCGTGTGCTTGTATGCATGCCTAACAATGTCGGGGCATGCTTCTGGGGGATCTCCTCCCCGATCTGGACCAGAGCATCACCTGAGCTCCTGCACAGTCTGAGGTGCAACCTGGTGGCGTTGAATGGACCCGAAGCCTAATGTCCCAGAGGCGTTCTATTGGATTTGGGTCAGGCGAGTGTGGGGGGCCAGTCAGTGGGATCAGTTCCTTCATCCTCCAGGAACTGCCTGCATACTCTCACTACATAAGGCAGGGCATTGTCGTGTAGCAGCAGGAACCCAGGACCCACTGCACCAGTGTAGGGTCTGACAGTGGGTCCAAGGGTTTCATCCTGATACCTAATGGGAGTCAGGGTGGTGTTGCCTAGCCTGTAGAGGTCTGTGCATCCCTCTATGGATATGCCCCCCAGACCATCACTGACTCACCACCAAACTACGGTGTTACAGGCAGCATAATGTTTGCCACTGCTTCTCCAGAACGTTTCACTTCTGTCACATGTGCTCGGCGTGAACCTGCTCTCATCTGTGAAAAGCACAGAGTGTAGGTGTCGGACCTGCCAGTATCCTGGTATTCTATGGCAAATGCCAGTCAGGCTCCATGATGGTGGCGGTGCGCACAGGACATCAGGCCATAAGACCACCCTCATGGAGTCTGATTGTTTGATCAGAGAAATTCACACCAGTGGCCTGTTGTTGCTGATTTTGTAGGACTCTGGCAGTGCTCATCCTGTTCCTCCTTGCACAATGGAGCAGATACTGTACCCGTCCAGCTGATGGGTTAAGGACCTTCTACGGCCCTGTCCAACTCTCCTAGAGTAACTGCCTTTCTCCTGGAATCTCCTCTCTGCTCTTGAAACTGTGCTGGGAGACACAGCAAGCCTTCTGGCAATGGCATGTATTTATGTAACATCCTGGAGGAGTTGGACTACCTGTGCAACCTCTGCAGGGTCCAGGTAAACAGCTGGAAAAGATGAGGAGGAAAAAAAATCATTGGCTTCTTCCTGTAAAAAGTAGCTGAAACTGATTAACAACGACCACTGCTGCTTTACTGACCAGATCGATATACTAGAAGTTTAACGGACTTGATGCTATCTTCTGATTTAAAAAGTGCTTGAGCAGTGTTTAATGATTGTAGCGTATGTATGTCTGTATCCACCCTCTCTCCTCCTTAACGGATGGGCCAATCTGAATGAAACACTGTCACACATACAGCAATTATTAACATCTATGTTTTTTAAAAAAAGATTAATTATAAATCCCAATTCTTTAGATTTTTTAAATATATTATGTTTATTTCATCAGCCCCCTGTGAATGCAGTGTTACGTTCTCTGTTTGCGTTTGTTTAATGTGCCACGTTCAACGTGCGTCACCCGTATTTAACGTGCTACCAAAATTATGTTTGAGTCACTGCAAAATACTGTATGAAGAATCAGAAATAAAGTCCTTAAATATCACAGACATATACTGTAGCTTAACAGACGACAATTCACTCCAGTAAAAATGATGTTTTTGACGACCGTCATGTAAAGCTTTAATTTTAAACGTTTGGTGCGTGTTGTTAATCATTCCTGTATTAAATACAGAATATATAGATATAGATATTTATTTAAAACATAAATGAATTACTATGAAGACAGCAGCTTCAGTTTAAATGATCAGCAAATTTAGATTGACAACCAAGACGTGAATACAGTAGGGGATCCCCTAATGGGATCTTAAATTATTGACCAAAGAAATCAGTAAATGCACTATGTTCCTTAAATGTCTTTGTACAGGTTTACAGGTTAAAGGTGTATGTTTTTTGGTTACTATCATACCAATATTACACTGCTGTGAAATTATGCAGAGCTACTCTAGAAGACTCCAAGAGAGAAAGTACGGAGCTGGAAATGAGCATATAATAAATTCCCTTTAAATTTGTTACTGAGAAGTCTTCTGAGTTTAACTTCCTTAAAGGATTGTTTCACATTTTTCAAGCCTGTCTAACAGTACTCACACGCCTATACCCAGTGACAGTTTCAGGTCACTGTAATTATTCGTCCTGTCCATACTGACTGTGAGGTGATCCCTCCCTAAAGCAATAACAGACCGGGGACGAAATCCACAGTCACCATTCTGTGCAAAATTACATGCTTTGTTAGGCAAGTCAAGGTGGTATCTCCTTTATTAACAGTCTTTTCAGTTTCAGTTTTCAGTTTTTCAAGTTGATTAAATTTTATTATGTAGTGCCAAATTACAATAAACAGTTGCCTTAAGGCACTTTATATTGTAAGGTAAAGACCCTACAATAATTACAGAGAAAACCCAACAATCAGATGACCCCCTGTGGATGGGCACTTAGTGACAGTGGGAAGGAAAAACTCCCTTTTAACAGGAAGAAAACCCCAGCAGAACCGGGCTCAGGGAGGGGCAGCCATCTGCTGCGACCTGTTGGGGGTGAGGGGAAGTAGACAGGACAAAAGACACACTATGGTAGAGAGCCAGAGATTAATACTGATTAGTTTTAGTGTGTTGTTTCACTTTGGTGTTGCAGTGGAAGAACAAAAACACTTTGTACTGTCACAGTTATTGCTGCTCCACTGTGAGTATGCTTTAGTTGTAGCAGGTACAGTGTAGGCTTAGTGTAACTACAGTAGATACATGCTTTCCTGCTGTGTCTAATCTGGCAAATGAGCAGATGTTCTGTAAAGCTGAAATGTCTCACCCAGTTAGCTATGGCATCACCACCCTTTCTGACTCCTTAACTTATCTGCACTTATTAAATTTGATTATTTGTCAAAGTAACGAGCCTGTTATTCTCTTCATTCTGCACCCGTAAGTGATCCAGGAAGACATTCAAACTAGAGTGTCCACATTTCTCTTTCTCTCTCCATCCGTCCACTGTCTTCCAGTAAATGGAGGATAATTTTAGAGCGATAAAGAGCCCGGAGGATATCGAGGGGAGGGAGCACGGACACACACACACACACACACGCAACAAGATGGTCCCTCATTCCCTGTTGCACCTGCTGACCCCACAGGATCCACCGAGATCTGCTACTGCTGAATGTGCGGCTTCTACACACATTCACTCGCACACACGCATACAGGAATGCGTACGCACTTTGACTAATAGGACTAATGCTTCCTGAAGAGGGCCCAGCACTGCATTAGCTACGGATGTGGGATTGATTTAGAAACTGAAAGCCTTCTACTGTGTGCGTATATTTGTGTGCTCGTGTGTGTGTGTATATGTGCTTGTGGGGTGAATATATTGTGCACTCAGTGATGAGTTTTCCCCCAATTCTACTCATTTTGACATTATTTAGAAATACATGAAGGAATTCAACCAGTTTAAATGATGAATATTCTGTGAATGTTTACATGTATGCAGAGTTTCGTGCCACAGTTTTCTACTTTTCAGCGTGTTGAAGCCTTTGCACGAATGTTGAGGCTGCCATCAGACACTTAAACTGTCCTACTAATTTTAGACTTAACAGAAGGTCTAATTAAGGCAGTTTGACCCCTCACACCAATTAAATGGTGGAGAAACTCGGGGAAACAGTAGTCCTTCTAATGTTGGATTAATTCCTGACATCAGTTATAAAAAATTAAATTAATAATATCATGGATCAGTCCTCTTTTCATTTCACAGTGGGCCTCAGTTCTAAGGCTACACTGACTGAACATGTGCAGCTTTTAACACGTGAAGTACGCAGAGCTGTTTTTCAGAGCTTTGGTGACATCAGTTACTGATAACAGCTGCATGCAAATCCAAATGCAATAAAAAAAAACCCAAAACAAACAAACACAGAGCATTTTAGACTTTAGTGTGCATAAAACATGTGAATAGCTGCTCCAAACACCACTCAAAAAGCAGGGGATAGAGCAAGTCATCACAGAGTCAGCAAAACCTGTTATCTTAATGCAAAACTTGACTGTATGTATTTTACAGAAATGCATTCATGGGGGGGAAAATACAAGTTGTCTAAGATCAAGTGGATATCATACAACAGTGACTCAAACACTGGGGAGTTATAACTGGGGATGTGCAGCACGGCTATATAAAAAGGAATCTTGGTTCTGCACTGCTAGTGAGGCATGGACATGTTTGTAAAAAGGACAGCCAGGTAAATCTGGAGCAGATGATTCTGCACCAAATGTAACAATTAGCACAACAGAGACTACAAAACGGCGAGGCACATCGCAGTCTCTGCTTCGCTTCGGTGAGTAATGAAGAGAGGCCACAGTGTTTCGTGTTCTCAAAACTTCTGACTGTATGAAGGTGAACTAGTTAGGATGCCACTTGGAGACTCACAGACTTCACAGAACAAGTGCCTTGTTCCTTTTTTTATTTTTGCGAGTAATGTCCCACACTAAGGTTGTACTTCTGTTTCATTTATATAAACTGCACATAAAAAAAATGCATCACCACGTCACCCATTGGTTCGCAGTTCTGTTTTTGAAACCGTGAGATGATGGCCATGCTAGCTTTTTGAAAGCAGATGCCATGGCTGCAGTGCAGCTCTGACTGTGAAACTGAGGCATGTGTGCATACAGTAGCAGCATGTCAATTACAAGGTGGACCCACCCTAAAGCATACCCTGCTTCATCATCCTTCTGGATATTGATGGGGACCTTAACTTAGAAGATGACTTTCATGTTGTAATTACTAGGGCTTGAAGTTTAAGGGCCTGCAGAAAGTCGCTGTCTTATAACAACAAAATTCATTGTTTGTGTTTGCACTCACAGTGTTGTTCTTTCTTGCAGTTGACCTTTGTGTAACTAAACCTGTTTTCACACATGGTCTCTGGAAAAGTCAGGAAAGTCAGGTTAGCACATTGTGTGAAGTTGTCCTTTAGCGCACGCAGAGAAATGCTGGGAATACTTAGTTTGGTTTTGATGAGGGTGCTGCCTCAGGAGAGTGTGCAGGGCTCAGGATGGCCACTTGTTAGCTGTGAGTACACTGCACTGTTCTCACCCCTCCAAAACAGGAGCGATCAGACATCATCAACACACTCTGTACTAGAAAACTGGTGGGTTAAAAAAAACATTTCAAGTTGTTCCCTCGTGCATCTCTGTTGGGTAATATCTAGAAAATCATCAGGGGTGCAGTGCTTGTGTGAATATCGCCCCAGCAAAGGATTGTAGTTAGTTACCACTAACTTTTTTATGCAGTAAGCTAGACTTAAAAGCTATGCTTTTATATGTCATCATATTCTGTGTATCGTTTCATATAATGGTAAACCCTGTCACCTTTTGCATTTGATCTTCATATGCTTGCTGGGAAACATTGACAAACTGTAACATAAGCTTAGTGTGAAGCCATGTGGAGCTTATGGGAGAAGCACAGAGGCCGTGGTGTGTGGCATCTAATGCCAGGTGACTGACAGTAGGTGCTGGTAGAAAGACCGAGAACGAGGGCTGAAGAGGAAGGGGTTAAAGCGTGCTGAGAGCAGAAGAGAGGGCGAGATTGGCCTGGGGGTGGTGGTGGTAAAGGAGAAGAGAAAGAGCAGAGAAACAGAAAAGCAGACGTGGAGGAGGTGGGGAATTGATGAAGCAGAAAGCTGGGTTATTCCTGCTGTGAACCTATGTGTCTTTGCTATGTGTGTGTGCGTGAGTGTGCGAGTATGAATGGCAGGCTTTGGCAGTAAATGAAACTGTTTATCAGATCAATACGGCCATCATCTCCCAGATGACTGTGGCCTCTGCTGAAGAGCAATCATAAATCACAACCAAATATGGAGGACACCGATCCATACCTACTGAGTTTGTCACTTCGTGCATGCTTGTGTGCGCACAAGGATAGATGCAGCTCTTTGTTTTCGTCTGCGGTAACTCATCGGTATTGGTGTTAGTGTGCCTGTGTGAAATAGTCGTCTTCTTTCTCTCGATGCTCTGGAGCAGAGATCTGAGATGAAGCAGTCACAAAATGGAGACACGAGAAAGACAGACCACACCTTGTGTTAGACCAAAAGGGAATAAACACACACGTGCGATCAGCCATATTTCGTCGTGTGACACAGCCCTCCGTCCTTCTCCATAGGGTTAACAGCGGTGCTCTTGTTCTGTGTCTGATGGCCCCCATTGCTCTCACTCTGAATAATGTAGCCTCCCGATATCAGTGACAAGAGTCTCGAAACCAAAATAGCATCTTGAGCGCCGATAAATATAGAAGGTAATTAAATCGGCAGCAGGAGAGAGACAGAGAAAAGCCAGGAAAAAGGGAAGGTCTGCTTTATGTGTGAGGATAAAACTCCCCTCTGCAGCGGATTGCAGTGGATCGATTGAACGCGAGCAAAACGCCTTTTTTTTTTTTTTTTTTAGTGTGTGGCCCTATTTTCCTCACCCCTACGCTGATGATTTTGTTGTTTTGGATTTTAGTGCACACAAACAACACACACACACAAATGCAAGACATGAAGGTTGAACTGTGTGTGTTTCAGGGCCTTCTATGAGCGCAGTGAGTCAGCACTATTTCAGTGGTTAGTTCTCAGGAGACTCGGCTGTATGTGAGCGCTGGCTGCCATCTGCCTCTTGCCACTCTCTCACCCCTTTTTACTGCCTTTCTGTGTTTCGACTTCCTCTACCTGCCCCCCTTTTTAAAAAAAATCAGATGTTTGCACTTCCTATGGCACACTGACGATTCAGGGAATTGATACTGCGTGTGGCAGAGGAGCGGGGGGTGAAAGGTTACTGGGGAGGCTTTGGATGTGCTTGTCACAGCAGCCTGGCCCCAATCTTGACATGATCTCCTCTGGGAAAGTGTGTGTATGCATGTGTGCGCGTCCATTCAGTGACATGTTGTGACAGAAACTGACTGACAAGCTCTTTTGCAGCTCAACGCCAGCCACTGCGGAGAGACTAATGATGACATCTCTCAGGCCGTACACACTGCTTTCTTTTTCTCCCCCTCCATCACTCACACACACGCACGCACACTCACGATGTCTTCCTATCCTTCACTCTCTTTGTCTTGTGTCTCTCCCTCGACTACCTCTTCCTCTATCACACGCCCACACAGACAATGGCATCCTGTATATTGTCTCCCTGACGCAAAGGCGCAAACACATGCACTCACATTTGAATTAACACACAGGCAAGACACACTCACACTCAAATTCATGCCCACAGTCAGACTAGACTGCATGACAAGTATTTCTCAAATACACATCTTTTCTCTTGCATTGTCTGTCTTTCTCTCACATGCACACACTCTTTCTCTCTCTCACACACACACTCAAACACACACACACACAAACGATGCACTACTCTCTCTGTCTTGGAATTTTACATTTTGATGAAGGAGGAAGCATTTCATCCAATGAGAGCAGCCAAAGTAGGGAGAGACCATTTCGGAGCAGACATCAGGGTGGTTTGGATGCAGTTGGCCTGGCCCTCCCTGCCAGCTCTGCCCCCGGCGTCCCCTTGGCTCCGTGCGGTTGGTGGTACGATCCACCGGAGGCTCCATAAGAACCCCCTCCTCTCTGTCTCCCCCTCTTCTGTCAGTGCTAGGGTGTAGCTACTGATCCCATACTATAGCAGGGAGAGAGAGAGTGAGAGTGAGAGTGAAAGGGAGGAGGAGGAGGGACATCAGGTGTCACAGATCTGCAACCCCAGTTGAGGCTGCATTACCACGACAACCAGCTCTGGGGGTGCCGCCAGGTGAGTCTGAGGACACACACATACACACACACACACACACACACCTACACACACACACACACACAGACACACACAGACACACACTTTGATACACATGCTGTACACATGCACTGACTGCACATTGCACATAGGAATGTGTTGAATTGGCAGAATTGCATGCACAGGTATTCAGCTGCTGATGTGCTCCAGGATGTGTCACTTTTTGGATGCTGTTAACACAATAGTGGAGCTGAGTAGAGTGTGTAGATGCTGTGTGTGTGTATGTTTGTAGCCATGCCAGAATGTACAGTATATGTGTAAGTGTGTGTATGTGTGTGTGTGCGTACGCACACCATCCCTCCCTGTGGTGGTGGGAGACAAAGGGTCCCCTCTGTCTGGCGCTGTAGCACCGCTCACACCGCCGCCAATGGGTGGGAAAGTTCTTACTGTCAGTAATCATATGTGATCAGAAAAAGAAAAAGAAGTCAAATAGGATGCCCACAGCCATCACCACCACCTCCCACCCCATCCTTGTCGAACACTCCTGACTCACGGTGATAGGAGGACACGGTCACAGCAGATGATCAGCCGGTCGGTGGGGGTGGGGGTGCGTTCTGAGGACACAGAGGCTGAGAGGAAGGGGAGGGAGGGTGGTTGGCGGTCATGACACTACTGTAATGTGTAATAGATGTACAGAATGAGGTTAAAATGGGTGTCCAAGGAGGGTGGTGGTGGTGGTGGGGGGGTCATCTGTCATGCACATGACTGTATGTGTGCATGTGAGAGAGTTTGTGCGTGAGGAAAAAAAGACGAGGGGCAAAAATCTGCCAATTTGTCGGCCCTTATTGACCAATGAACCCAGACAAAGGGGTGTTGGATCATATATGCAGGCTTGTGTCATATTCTGAGTGTGAGTGGGTGGGTGGGGGGGGGGGTCTGTACATTGAATGTTATACGCACCATAAGCATGTGCAAGCTGTACGTGTGATCATCACGGCTGAGCTCGCCCTGTAAGGTGTCATTCGTCTCCCGAAGATCACACATGTGCGTTGCATTGCGCCGCTGCATACGCGGTCCTTTCTGACACCCTCGCTCAACCCGTCCCATTTGACAGCCGGTCGTCATCCCACCCTAACCCTCCGCCGTCTTGCAGCAGCAGCAGAGCCTCCATCTATTAAGGCTGTGAACGTGTTCATCCATATGACACTATATTATCAATCCCCTCTTTGTGTCAGCTACTGTAATAGATGTTCTCATATCCTTAGGTGGCCTTTGTTAAATCCTGCCCGTGTGACTGCAGATCTTTGTGGACGGAGCGCAGTCTGGTGAAGTTTATAGTCCTCTAGATTAGACATTTTATGGGCTTTTTTTTTTTTTTAAATGCCGAATCAAGATAGTCAAACACTTAAATGAAGAAGATTTTGCATTCAGAAAGACCCATTTTCTTTGGACAAAAATATCTCTTATGTAAGAAGAGACTATTCTATCTTTTTCACATCAGGTTTGTGGCGGTTAGCACAGCATGGGCAAGATGAGGAAGTTAGGTCCTGGAGGGTCTACAAGGGTGGAGAACTGAGCTCAAACTCGTGACACACGAGTGCAGGGGTCACACATCCACAGACCCACAGCCATTCAGTGCAGTATTCTGAAAAGAAACAATTCAGTATTTAGACAAGACAGTGTTGCTCGCTCTTAAACAGATGGGGTTTTTTAAATTGCATGACAGGTGTGGGCTGTCAGTCACTGCTATTCTATACATGTTAAGATCTGACTCATCTATATTCTTGGTCCGTATCCACCCCAAAATAAAACCTTCGTTGTCAAAACTGCATAGTCTGTGAGCAAAAATGGTGGCGGCTAGAACAAGCTGTACATTTCTCTTCAGTGTCCTTTTCTTCTCTCTCTCCTTTCAATTTATTCCATTTCTCACCCTTCCATTTCCTCTTTTCTCTGAGCTCATATGCACACACTCATTCCCCCTCCTCCTCCTCGTCGTCCTCCATATGTGAGTACTGACAAGCTGTAGGGCGTGCCCCCTCCTCACACACACACACACACACACACACACACACACACACCCAACACCACCACCATGAATGTTTACAGCGAGCCGTGTGGCATACATACGTCCACGCCATGTGGAGTTCACACACGGCTGCACAATAACTGACACGCCGGCCGTCATATGTGTCGTGGGTTTCCACTGTGAGGCCCCGTTCGAAAAAGACATCGAAGACCCGCAATTAAGGAGTCGTCTTGTATATTTTGGATGATGCGAGGTAAGTGCCACAGCACAGTCACAGAAGTGGAACGTCGTTGCTCATGTGATGGCTGTAATGCTGCGAAATGACGGCGTAAGCAACAATTACCCTAATTGAAGATTCCAGAACAGTCCTGCAAAATGGCTGCCGAACCGGCATGCTGTCTGTGATGGCCGACAAGAGTGTGTAGGTTTGAGGCGTGTATAGCTGCGCGTGTGTATTTCGTCTGTACGCCTGTTTGTATATGTGTGTGTGTGTGTTCTGCCTGTGTGTTTGTGCTAAGTCTATGTGAGAGTAATCCTGCGTTTGCTTCTTTTTTTTTTTCTGACTGCTTTGTGTCAGGGGAAGTCTCCGCTCGCCGGAGATCTCTGCTAATCCATAATTACCCACCTCAGTATACCTAGACTGTAGGAGCCATTATGTCAAACCGTCTTACTGTAACAGTTGATGATCATGTTCCCTGGCCCATGTAAAAAGCGTCTACGTTCAGCTTTGAGAAGAAGACTCAGCTCTCCACTTTTTTTGGCTTTCGGCTTCACGACGGCCATCTTCAAAACTGCGTCTGCATTATCGCAGACCGCCATTAAAGTGTTGAATGCGTTCTATCGAACAGCTGACCTTGTTGTTTCTTTACAGCTCTCTGCCTCGCCAGCCCAGGACCAAATGTACGGACAGCATGATATCCAGCTACCCACCCATCCATCCACCCAAACAGCCAGCCAGGCCAGCCCTGCCCAGAACTGGCAACCTGCAGGAGTCATCAGGGTTAGTGCTCCTTTGGCACAGCACTGTGCCAAAGTCATATCGTAAACGTATAGATCTGCACTTAAAACCAAAGGCCAGACAATCAGATAATATAGAGAAGAACGCTGCGGCTGTTCCTTATAGTCGGTCGGACAATCCAAGACACCAAAAGCAGTGCTCCATTGTCATCTTAGAGGGGGATATTTACTGACGGCCATTTTGTTTGTTGATTTATCCTCAAATCTCTTCATGCGTTTACACAAAGAGCGCTGAGTTCATTTTCCCCATCAGTTTTCCTCTGACAGTACCTTGATGTATTATCTAAGAAAGAGCAGCTTCCAGAGGTGGGTACCTTCCTAAGGACGCACACATGTAGCCACACACTCCTTTGTACAGAGATAAGCAGCATTCTTTCATTTACATACCCACTTTTTCCTGCTTTTATTAGCCTACACACACACACACACACACACACACACACACACACACACACGGAGCACAGATTATAAGCATCGCTGGATTAAGTTAAAGCTGTGCCGTTTTGCTAATAATTCAAATACTGCAAGTGCTTGCGTTTTCTGCAGTTCATCAGGGAGACGCTCTAAAAAGACAAAGCTTAACTAAATGACTACCAGCGCTCAGGCCTTATCGCGACTGTGTGGGTGTGCGGCTTGTGTGCTCATGTGTAAGAGAGAGACGTGTGTGTGTGTGTGCGTGTGACCGTGCACACGCCACGGGTCGGGCATACACATTAAAATCTCTGCCGCCGCTTCTAATGCATCTGTCAAGCGATAGTGTGGACACGCCGTCCTGTCGAATAGCGGCGAGGAAAGATGGAGATGAGGGAACACGCCACTGTATGTTCACACGCGACGGACCTGGTAATAGGGTGTGTCTGTGGATGTGTACATATAGGTGTGTGTGTGTATGTGAACGTGAGACACCTCTGCTATCTGCTATTGATTGAGTGTATAATTGTCTCCTTTACTCTCTCACTGCCAGCTACTGTAATACCAATACAAAGGAGCCATTAGCTTAATGCCTATAAATACAATAGAGGCTCGAGGGGGAGAAAAAAGGCAGATTAGCTTTCTTAAAAGGCAAGAAAAATAACACTTTCTGAAATAGAAGAATTTAAGAAAATGTCAAATATGATCTCAAAAATTAACTTCTACTCTTTATGGGGACTGCATAATCATAAACACACACTATTGTTTTCTAAATGAGACAAATATGCAGATTTTTGAATATCTTATCGGTCTTAATGTCAGATAATTATACATGCTATTACAAAACAGTAAAAGTAGAGTGGCCAGAGGTCCATTTCTGAGTATGTAGTCTCATTTAAAAGAGCTTCTGATTTTCATTGCTAGCCTATGAACAATTTAAAAATCAGTTAAAGTTAAAGAGGCCAAGGTAAGGACATAATTTTGTTTTCTTAAGCTGTTTAAATGGAATGATATGGATGTTCACTTTGGACTAAAAGGGAACATGAGGACACGAGTTTGTGTGTGTGTGTGTGTGTGTGTGTACCTGTGTTTGGCAGAGGGCCTTTCAGACCCGAGTAAAAAGGAAATGGATGCTTGGCAAATGCTCAGCCAGCATCTTTATCGCTGCTGCTCTCAGAGCAGACCACCACAGCTCCTTAATAATGGACACACAAAACACAGAGTCATGTCTATTTATACTCGCAATAACACCTCACAGCCTTTCAGTACGTTGCTAGAGATAATATATAAGACCGCAGCAATGTGCCATCATACAGCGGACTGCTTGGCTCTATTAGCGCGGTCATTTATCATCTGATTTAAAGATAAGGGGGCGGGGGAGACTAAAGAAATTAGGGGTTTTTTTTTCCCAGCATGTGATGATATGATTTAAAAAAAAAAAAGAGAGAGAGTTTGACAGAAGTGGACACTGCGGTTAATAGTGTGGGTCTAAAATGCAGAGAGGGGAGGATGCTCTCCACAGCAAAGCTTTTTACCTCCCTGGCTTCCTTCCCAAGACAACAGACATCGTCATTTTCCAACTTAATTTACAGACGCATTAGGAGATGCTGAGACGCGCCCAACTCTCTCAAATGCAATCAGCCTGCCTGTGTGTTTTAAGAGGAAATTGAGGGTGCTGTCTTTATCGACTCCCTTTTTGACTTCTCCTCTCGCTTTTTCTGTGGCAATAATTTCAAAACAAAATGCTGCATGCAGACTTTATTCACAGCCACCCTTTCCTAATTTGTGTCCCTTTTTACATGAAAATCTGAGTACATATGAGGACTGTTGAAACCAAAGCTTTAAATATATTCATCATTTATGCTGTGGTAGGTTCAAAATCTAACTGCATACATACACGGTCTTTAGATTAAATAAATAAATCAGGTCTGTGTTTATCGACTTGGTTAATGTTGATACAGCCAAGCATGCTCTCTTCGCTCTTTGATCATTTTAGGTGCCAAAGAACAACAGAAAGTTTTAAGATCACAAACAGGCTGTGTTATTTAAGGCCTCACATCTCCTAAAAACAGTGCTTTCAAACAATCTCACAGTTTTATGTATATTAATGGTCATTTCTAAGCTTCCTTATTTACCAAAGGTACCATTTGAAACTAAATGCAGGGCTAATAATAGGATAAATGTAAATAATACAAATGCCACTACTGATGCATTTTTATACCAGTATATGTCTCCTTTTATTTTCTTACCTTATTTTTTTCTTTAAATGACACTCCGTTTAATGCACATCATATATGCATAGATTGATACTGCAATAAATTACAAAAATAATCTAGTTGCTGGGTTATGACTGTTTTGTCTCTACATTTCAGCTGTTAAATTGCTCTCAGTTCCTGGTAACAATAAAGCGCTCTTTACATTTTGCTTTGTGAAACTGCAGATTCCCACTCTCTCTGTCTCTGTGATGCATTTCACACCTTTAAGCTTCACAATAGTTTTGTGAGTGCACTTAGGGGAGACATTCAGGACAAAGTCGGCTACGTCCATGCAGTTCCAGTCACGCACTCATACAACAGCTGCTGACAATCCCGCATCGTGCAACGTCCTGTTTGACCCTCAGCTAAACATATGACTAATTGTGAGCTCAAGGTAAAAAAAAACAAACAAACCAAAAAACCCCCCAAAAAAACAAAAACTGAAGAGGCAGGACCAGACAAAGGAGGAGGGCTGGCAGCGGCAGAAATCAGAGGAAGAGATGGAGAAAGCGGCGGTAAAAGAGAAGAAAGAGACGTCTTTGAAAAGATCTACCATTATGCCGCCTTATCTTTCAATTCCTGCGTTCTCACACAAATGTCACAGATCATTCAGCCTCTTTTCCACCCTCCATTTCTCTCAGTATCACCCCATTTCTTGTACCAGCTGTTCTCTCATCTGTTTCACTTTTGATCTGCTCTCCTCCAACATCTCATTTTTTGCATCTCACTCTTCTTCTGCCTCCTTAACATTTTTTTCCCCTCTCATAAGCTTTAAACACTCGATTTTCTTCAATAAGCACTTTTCCTGAATCACCCTCTAAGAACTCGCTCATATGTATAGCGCAAATATTGGTTATTTCTCACTCGGCGAACAGACGAAGCGTTATTCGTACATCCCATTAAATGGCTTTTTTTTTTTTACACCGAGCAGCTGTGTAGATCCATAGTGCTCAGGTGGAGGTGTGGGGGGAGTCTCTCTCTCTCTCCAAGCATGTGGACGTTATCTTGAAACAAGGGGCTGGCTGCCATAGCAACCATATGATGAAGCAGGCAGGGCTATTTAAAGGAATTCAGCTGCTGCTTGCGTTCCCGTCAGCTTCACACCAGTCCAGTGAAAGACAAAGAAACAGATCCCCGTCATTCCTACCCTCCGATCTGATGTCTGGTATTACGGCTCAATGACAAAATGGGGAAAATGTAACACAGGGAGAGAGTAAATGTAGTTACTTACCTTACACAAGTGAAAAATTGTGGGGGTTTTTTTGGGGGTTTTTTTGTCTACAACTCCTCAGTATGCATTCTGGAAGCAGCGTTTGAAGCGTTTAATAAATCAAATTTAATTGCAGCTTTTCCAGGTAATCACATATCGGACCTCTGACTCCAAAAAAAAAGCTAATGCACATCCTGTTTTGTTTTAAAACATAAAATGCAGCTAAAGCTTGATGTCTTTTTTTTTTTTTTTTACATTGATGTGTATATGCTTGAATTATCTGCAGAAGGGGCCACTGTACTGTGTAATGTCTCAAATTATTCATGACAAATAAACCCATACTTTTTTCTCCAGAGAGGTATTTCTCAGTGGACAGCAGCACACGAGGAAACAAGTGTGAGACGAAGAACAACTGCTGTGCACATAACCAAACACACAGACACACAGGGAGGCAGAGTGAGCACACAAAGGGAAAGCACTCCTCATATGCTGCTTTCTCTGTCAGTATAGTCATTTGAAGATGCAGACATGAAGGAAAGTATACATGTATTTCCTATTGCCCTCTGGAGGAAATTGGATTTTAGCTTAGCCTCCCATGTGCCGCAACATTTAACTGATGAACAAGAGGCAGCGCTTTCTTTTTCTTTTTCCCTTCTCCATCTCAGCGTTACACCAAATAAGCCCCCACAGGAAGCTGTTATGAGTATTCAGGATATAAAAGTTAGTTTTCCCTAGTCAGCAAATTAAGGCAGAGATCAAACATGCTACGACAACCTGGGTGATCCAGTAGTGAAACAGTGATGTTTATTAATCAAAGAAAAAGGCCAAACACTTCATTTTTGACCTTAATTGTAGGTGTCTGTGTGACGTTTACACTGTTTCCTAAACCATTAATGGTTTAATTGAGAAAATAATTGTAAGGTCAATTTATATTAAACATGACTGCTAGTTGCAGACTTAGTTTAATGGGTTCTGTTCCAGAACAAATTAGCATCAGCTAAATGCCTAAAGTGAAAACGTTTAATGATTTGGAGGAATCAGACCCGCTGGTTTGGGATCACTGGGTGGAGTAGGTGATTCTTCCTCTCTCTCATTAATGTTCTTTTATCATGCTGGTATTCTACACCATTTTAATTTGAAGTGCACAATAACGGGTAAAACTGCTGGTGTTCTTTATCACTCAGTCGAGCCCAGCGTGCTATTTCAAAGCCTGTGAGAGCATTCAGGAAGATTTAAAGTGCTTCATCGAAGCAAAATTATGAGTGACCTCTCTCGCAACACCCCCCCTCGCTCGTACTTCGCAACATCCCTCCGCTCTTCACTCTGCTCTTTATCTCACTCTAATCCCAACTCATTTCATATGCTAAGTAAAAGCTTATATCCCCTCTTCACTGTACGTACACACACGTACTTCATTGCTGTGGCATGATTATAAAATTTGCATAGAGGATGTTTTTGGAGCTGTGGAGAGCTAAAGCAGGGGGTTGTGGGTGGTCTAATGTCTGGCAGGTGTAGAGAGGTGGGGCAGAGACTCCCAGAATCTCTCATGTCTGGATTTATGATAACCCAACAAGAAGGAACCCAGAGAAAGTTCCCTTGTGTCTCAGTGTGTCTCTGCTCGCCTCAAATGGTTTCTTCGGATTCTAATTTGCATTTTCTTTTTTTTTTTTTTTTCACAGCTGCCACAGATGTAGCGAAGATTAGGAGAGAGAACAAGAGGCAGAGCTGATTCTGTGCACCCAGGGAGGATGCAATGAGGTGGAACTGCCTCTCTGCTTCCCACTGGAAAAAAAAGAAAAAAGAAAACTTTCCCCATTAGAGCGCCATCTGCTGACACGGTGGGGCGGGACAGCTGGTGTTGTGAATCAGGCCGCCACAGTCCAGGGACCGGCTACTTCCCAACACCAGGGTCTCGCCATCACCCCTCACATCTCACTGTGGTTTTATCTGCAGGCTAATGTTTTAATTTGATTCCCTGTAGCCATGTTGGTATTTATTTATTAATTATTTTTGTAAAAACTACTCCATGAATCAGAAAAAAATGAAATTGCCTGACTTTTATATACGTACTATATTGCAGCAAATGGTTTCTCAAGGAAAGTGGTGAAAACTGTATTATTTTAAAGTAAATTAATAAATGTGGAATAAAGGAGACTATAAATGGACTATAAGTTTAGTTTCCTGAAGAGTAAAAAAAAAAAAAAACTGTATGGAAATGAAATAAAGTTGTCAAAATATCTTTGAGAATGTCATTTTGCCTTTGTCAAAACTACAGTTCTTAAGCAAATCATCAAAGTTGCCAATACTCCTTACTAGTTACATTCACATTATATAATAATCAAATGGCTGTGGGATCCCACAGGGCTCTAGTTTGGGGCCTTTGTATTTGCCTTTGGTTGTTGTTCAGCAACACAGCAAAATATTAAATACATTGCCTGTGTTAAATTCCAACAATGTGAAATTTGTTGTGATACAACTACATTTCTATTTATGGTTTCATGCGATGGGATTGAAGCCAAGTAAGCATCTTATTGTGGTGGCAGCACTCTTGAATTTCAGCTCAAACTGACTGAAACACATAAACATAGGCCCCTACACATATGAAGCTTAACATTATGAAGCGTGAGGAATATGTGTTACATTATTTTTACCTCCCTCTTATTAATGTGCACCGTCCTTCCATCATTATCCCACATTTTGACTTGTGTTCCTATGTTTTAAAAAATGCACTGATCTACTTGAAAATGATCCACAATATATAGAATACACCTTTTTTTTTATAGACATCTGCATGTATAACTGAGCATTAATGTGCTGGCTGTACATGCAGATGTCTATAAAAAAAAGAAGAGAAAAAAGAAGGCTAGGAAAACACCTTTAAAACAAAACTCTTTTCTCCAGATGCTGTAGCCATAATTGATCACTTTCAGTCAATTTAGAATAGAACTTGTACTGAATGTTTTCTGTTAATTCACATCTATACGCACAGTGTTTCCTGCACCACTCAAGTTTATGTGTTACATTTAGACCTTGGATAAATAAGGGTTTTATCATTCATCCCATGAATGTTAAGACCTCTGATGAATGACACTGTATATAATGTCAGAAATTAAAATAATGGCACACTGAGTAGCAGTGGGCTTATTCTGAGTTTTTTGCTTAGATGTTCGCTGCCTGCCTGTGTAAATCTGTTTTCACTTTAGTTTTCTTTCCAACTCTATAGATGTACAACTCATTAAACTCATAAGAATGTGTAGAATGTGATACATTGACTAAATATGGGCTGAGTGCAGGAATGTGATCCTTGCTCCAGACAGCAACATACGGAACAAAATTAAACAATAGGCCGCATTATGCAAGGGAAGGTTTATGACTACTCTAACTCTGTACTGCTACTGAACTCTAGTCCAGCGACATGTCAGACAGCTGGCAAGATGTAGGCTAATTTATGTGTCAATGCATTATTTACAGTACTCTGCAAAAGTCTTCACCCACCCCTCATCTCTTTATATTTTACTAGGAAAATGGGAATTAGGTGCAGCGATTTATTGAAACATTTGCAAACATACATGAGAATACAGTATATATGGTAAAAGCAGAGTGTACAATTCTAATGAGCTTGAAATATTTGATGTGACCACCTTTATTCTTCAACACAGCCTGAACTCTCATAGGCAGTTTTCTTGTCATTCCTTTAACGAGGAATAGTTCTCCAGGCTTCTTGAAGGACATTCAAAGCTCCTTGGATGTTGGCTGCCTTTTGTTCCATTCTCCCACACTGATGATCCCCCACTGCTTCAGTAATGAGGTCAGACTCTGGGGAGGCCACTCCATGACTGATAGTGCTCCACTGTGTGCTTTTATATCCAGGTATGATTTTACTGCATTGGCAGTGTGTTTGGGATCACTGAAAAATGAAGCTGTTACCAATCAGACGCTTTCTACATGGTATTGAATGGTGGATCAAAATTTGATGGTACTTTTCTGCGTTCATAATTCCATCAATTCTGACAAGATTCCCCAACACTACTGGCAACACAAATGCAGCTTCAAACCATGACAGAGCCTCCGTTGTTTTGAGATGGTTGTAGACACTCTGTGTTGTATCACTCTCCTGACCTCCTTTGTTCATACTGATGATGAACCATCCATCCATCTTCTTCAGCTTATCCAATTCAGGGTTGTGGGGGGAGCTGGAGCCTATCCCAGCTGTCATAGTACAAGAGGCAGGGTACATCCTGGACAGGCTGCCAATCTGTACTTACAATGATTTGAACCAAAATGTTCAAATTTGGATTCAGATCTGCTGCCAGTCATTTTCAGTCCATACCTCAGGCTGTTCTCCCCATTTTCCTTCCTTGAGAATGGTTTCTTGAGACTTTTCCACTGAGACCATTTCTGATGAGGCTTCAGCAAACAGAAGATGTATCAACTGAAGGATCAGATGCATCTCTCAGGTCATGTGTTGGGTCTTTCCTGGATTTTTTGCTATCTCTAAAGGACATAACTTTCAGATAATGATCATCTGCTGTAGATAGTTTTTTTTGGCCTGTTACTCCTTCCTTTGTCCTCCACTTGTCGAGTTTCCTCAGACTTTTTAAGAACATACAGCAAATCAAGCCAAGATTTCAGCTAACAGCTGTTTCACCTTGATACAATGCAGAGACATGACACCGGTTCATCCCATTGGGAGCCTTTTTTTATGCTAGGTCAGTGTTAAGTGATTAATAAATAAAAACCATTCCTCTGAAAATGGTCAGGTACAGGGACTGGACTGAAAATGAGTGAAAAAGCAGCCAATGTCCAAGAAAAACTTTGAAAGACCCTCAGAAACCCTGGAGAGCTCCTTCTCAAGACCACTTTAAAAAATTACAAGAAAGTCTGCCTGCTTGAAAGCACTTTCACTTATTGCGGTTTCACTGTATTTTTTAAAAAATATATCTTATTCTGTATTGCAGAAGGTAGCAAAAATTGCAACAAATATAACATTACAGTTCTATAAAGATATTTTAAGTGGCCAAAAAGTCCTGGATTGATTAGACAGTCATAAAGCTATTTGCAAAACAGGTCATTTTTTTAATATAAGCCTTTCATAAATCCTGTCAGCTACAGACTTATATAACAATATAAGCATAGTTATTATACATTAAAAAAAAACAACGGAAATCACTTTTTGGAACAACACCGGACGGCTAAGAAACGCAAAAATGCTCTGCGCATGCGCAGTATTTCAGGCACACCTTAGCCACCTTCTGTACCTGAAATTAAATGCCAGCGGCAGGGAATACGAGTGCCAGGGTCCGAATTAGGTTTGACGCCGTTACCGCTTTACTCTAAGTTATTTTGTAGCAGCTTGGTTAACTATTTAATAGGTTTGGAAAGGTTCAGGTGTAACTGTTAGCATGTTTCCATCTTCCAGCAGGGTAAAACTGAACCGAGTAGCGCTAAAAGACGTAGTTGGGCTAAAACTGACCCCTCGGCGGAGACGACTTCCGAAGTCACTGAACAAAGTTCCTGCTGACAGCAGAAAACAAGAGGAAAACTTAGTTTCTGCACAGCTAATGTCAGAGAAAGATCCCGTCTCACCTCCAAGCAGGAGTGACCGCGAGCACACCTTAACACGCAGAGTGGGCTCCGAAAATGGGACCCATACACCGAGTATCCACGACGGAGGAGAGCTGGAGGAGAAAGTAGAGAGTAAAACGTACCCTGAGTCATGCAGAGGCAATAAACAAGACGGGCCGAACACTAGAGGCAAGTATCAACAGGGAAAACCAAACAGTAGCAGCAAACACAGGGCGGACCCCTTCAGAGAGGTGTCCAACCTCAGGCTGCAGTTTACGTACTGCGTTTGCACAGGTTTAGACAGCACGCGGTTTAGGCGGAAAGGGGTCCGCCGCGGAATGAAACCGCTAAGTGAGCTCGTCCCACTCCCATATCGGATAAAACTGACAGGCGAGACAGCTCTGGGCACAAGGAAGAGAAGAGAGGGGAAGAGACAGGTCGGTTTAAAGTCAGGTAGATGCAAATTTAGACAGCGGGACAACAATAAAAGTGGTCCGGCCCGCAATGCTAAAGGCGTGAGGGACCGAGGTAGAGAGGGACAGAGCTCGGTGAAGACCCAGTCCGTCGGGTGTGATCTTCAGCCCGCCGCCGCTGCAAACGCAGGACAAGTGCGAAGTGCGGCACCCCGCCGACTGTCAAGTAAGGTGCACTTTAGCTGGAATGTGTGTTAGCGTTTGGTTAAATTAAACTGCCTTTAAATGGATTTAGGCTTTAAGAAAAGGCTCTAAGCTAGATGCTAAGCTAACTAACGATGGGGCCAAATCACTTCCTCCTGTGTTTTATTTTAGTGGATATCATGCAGGTGATGTTTGAACCTGATATTAAGGATTAAGTTAGGTGTTACTGCCCCGGATAATATCTGGTGGAGTTTAATTGTACACTGGCTAGCTGCCCGCGAACATCGGTCTTGCTGTGCACTCTATAACAGCTGGATTCTTTAACCTGAGCTAGATCAACCAACTGAATCCTCGGCTGTATAGTCCTATTATAATTTAATCCCGTGATTTTATATAGTGTATGTGACGTCGGGCCCACATTTGCCTGCCATATTGGACATGATCCAACCACCGGTTGTTATAGAACCATGGTATTCCCCGACTGGTTGGCGATGGTTCTTGGAGGTTGCGAAGAAGGCGGTTCACCGAAAACCTTCTAGTGATTGCTTTGGTTGCTAGCACGTTGCTGCAATTGCCTGTAGTTTGTCATATTTGTCTGCAAATACTCATGAACTACTACCTCACTGGTGGTAAAACTTCAAAATGGAGAAAGGTTTGTCTTAAAAGTAAAAGTTGTGCCTCAGCACTGCAGCCAACATTTCCGATTTGTGTCACACTTTTTGCACTTTCACTTCCATTCAAACTGAAACCCCAGCAATGTGCCAGGGACCACAACAGTCACAAGGACGTTTTTGTCAAGTGGTTGGGGAATACACATTTTTCCCTGGTGACAGGGGGTTGCCAGGGTATTGCTGACCGGTCTGTCAGCCCACTTAACTGAGACTTCAGCTATCATTTTCCCAGTGACTGTCATCAACCTGCAGCAACCACTCGCAAAACCGGTCGGGCTGTGTGTGTGTGTTGTTTTTCCCTCACAACCGGTGGTTGCAAGATGGTTGCAGACCAGTCTCTCGACCTGTGTGACTGGGGCCTTATTCACTCAATTTACACTGTCACCATGACTATCACATGTCCAAAATGGCAGACAAGTTAATGTTGTGGGTAATGCTCAGGTGTCTGCAAAACGTCAATTGAGTAATTTGGGGCCTGTGTCATTCACAGCCTGGGAGACTGTCCCAGACTGAAACGCTTAGTGAAGCTACTCGTTGCAGCTCTTTATTAGAGGTGGGAAAGTTAACCAAATGTACATTTTAAAAATATTCAGCAAAGTACAATTACCTTTAGATGTAGTCCTCTTTTTCATCTCTGGAGTCCCCTTATTATCTTTTGTGGCTGATGGTGACATTGCATCCATTAAATATCTATTAAAGCTGCAAGAAAAATGCCATAAGAATGAGTTCTTTAACCTGGATATGGGTTTGTATTTTTGCATTTCTAGTTCCCTAAAGTTGATAGTTTTTGAGTGACTTTTTGGTTAGATGTCTGAAAAAGGTGTCTGGTTAACACAACCTCTGGACAGTTTCATTTTCTCCTATAACACAAAATATATCGGTAAATAATGCCTCACTTGTGCATTCTTTTTGAAATGCTGTCAAACATCCCAGTGAAGGTGTTTGCTAGTAAATGGCTAAATGAGACATGCAGTGTCATCACACTGAACGCAGGAGCTCAGTGCTGGTGACACTGCAGTGCATTGCATACATTGCATTTAATCTTCAAAAAACAGTGGCAGCATTTTCAGAGGATCCTTGAGCCGTAGGTGCAAGTGTCTAACTTCTGTTTCCCATAGAACCTTTTTTTTTCTGACGCAATTCAAAACCCTCTGTAAAAACCTCACTGGCCTTTTGTTGTACCAGTCAAGGTTATGCCTTCAAAAAAAGGTCATCCCTGGGTAGCATGGGGAAAATGAAATCAATATCAAACATTTTTTTTAAATTTTTCTCAAGGGTGAGGTGTTGAGGACAGATCCTGACAAAGTCGTTCAAGAAGTGGGACTTCACCACTTGGAAGCCATTTTGGCTGATTTTGAAGCCTTAACCTTTAATAATCAGAGAGAACACCTTAACTTTCAGTTGCCACAGGACATAAAAATTCCATGCAAAAAGGAAAAAAAAAACAAAAACAGTCCCTGCTCATCCTATCAAAGCTCTGAACAGATGCCACTCTCATTCACTTGATAAACATGGTTAGCTAACCGTAAACGTGTTGGCAACAATACACTTGGTGAAAAGGGGTCTTTTTTTTTTTCTTTTTTTTTAATGACGGACGTCCATTGCAGCGACGGAGAACTTTAATCCTGTTAATGTGGGTGAAATGTTCTTGCTTACATGGAGACACCTGAGTGCTGCAGAGATTAATCGACGCATTGAAGCAACAAATACATGTTGAGGATTTTTTATGGTAGAATGATTCGAGTTACTCGAGGAATTGTTGCAGCTCTATCTGGTTGACTTTACTACCTTTAATGATGAGTCTATCACAAATGGTGCCAAACTTGATGGGATTCCATGCTGTTGTAAAAGCAGTTTAAAAAAAAAAAAAGCATGCGATGTTTCTTCTTAGTGCCTACGTAAACCAAATGGCCAGTGTTGCAGTTACTTTTTGCACTCTTTGACAAAGTTTTGTTTCCACTTGCAGACGTTGCTATACATACACACCCAAACCCGTCTGGACTCGCTGGTTCAGAAGTGTTATTGAGAAGAGCTGTCGGAGCCTCCCACTGTGGTCTCTGTGGAGAATGTAAATACACTTCCCCTCAGCGGAAGGTGCTGGGTAAACAAGGGCTCAAAAGAGCTAGCCCAGGGTCAGAGCCACCTGCTGCTAAGTCAAAAATTGAGAAAGAAAACACAATCGCTCAGACCTCTAAGAAGATTATCGTATGCATAAACCAGTACCCCAGAGTGACGCTTTGTGACGTAGGCAAAAAATGTGATGTTTGCAGTCACAATTGTGGGTATGTGTTGCCGGATTTTCTCAAGAACAAGGACGTGCATTGCTTCCAACAGGAGATGAGCGATTCCTTTCGGTTTTGGCCCACTTGTTTAGGGCATGACAAATCAGAAAATGAGAAAAAGGCTGTGGTTAAAAATAGCAAGTGTTCTCAGAGTGTTCAGCATGAACAAAGTCTGACCCACCAGAACCACCTGCAAGAAACTGCGCATTCACAGACAGTATCCTGTCATGCCATGTGTCGTTTCCGCCCGAGTTGGACAGATGAAGACTCTGCAACGTGTTCTGCTTCTTTTTTACTCGGTGAGCATACAAACAGAGGCGAGTGTGGAACTGGTATGTGTGACAGAGATGCTGAAGAGGACCTTGGTCCAGGATCTGATCCTATAAGCACAGAAACTTGTAGACAAAAAGGAATAAAGTTAGGTGATAGCACTGAGTGTAGAAGCACTTTAAACTCAGCTCCCAAAGTTAACTGTACTGCTTCATGTGATCAGAAGGGCGATCCCACAAAAACTGATGGATCACACATGCCATCAGACTTCATCTGTCACATTAGCGATGAGGAGACAGATGAACCAGAGTCGTACACTTGCCAGAGAGTCAGGGTCTATTTCAGAAAAATACGATTTTCATGTGCACGTACTTGCATGCCCTGGCCCTTCCTTAAGACTTATGCAGCAAATGCTTCTACCACAGCCTGTTCAGCAGGGCCTATTGATCCATCATCAAAGGATGGGATTGACTCTGGAACAGTAAATCAAAATATGCCAGGTTCATCCTCTAACTGGTTCAAGGACATGCTCCCAAAGGGACCTACAGAGAAATGGGAAGAGGATGGAGAAAGCATCTTTGCTCAGGGAAATAAGAAAAGGTGCAGAAAAGACCTGGAGACTTCACTGCTCTTTATCCAAACTGAAGAGTCAGATGCCAGGCTTCATTCAGCTACACCATCATTTTCCACACCAGCTCAATGCAGTAGAGAGCCTGGCACTGATGAAGTCTCAACCTCATCTTTGCTAGTAAATGAACCAGAAACTGCCAGCTCCATATCTACACCTTCCTTCACAGTCCTTGGCCTGAGTGACTGGGACATTGCCACTACTCTGTCTGCTGCATCATCTCCATTCACACAGAGCAGTGTAAGCAGCCTCTCAGCCACACCGTCTTCTTCTCCCACCTTCATCACTTATTCCCCAGAGAGTCATAGTTGCAGAAAAACCGTTGTTTTCCTTTGAAGAAACCCAAACAGCTTCTTGCTCTCCTCTGCACATTTCTGACTCCTCCATTCAGTCGTGTGAATCCTCCTCCATCCTTCCTCAAGATAATCGTGCAAATGACGAGGAACTGATCGCATGCAACCCCAACCTGGAGCTATATTATAATAAAAGTCCATTTAAGGGCAGCACTTCAGTGGGTTGTTCTGCCCAGAGCTCTCTCGCGTGCAGCATCTCCCAGGAACGTTGTGTAGAGTCAGACTTGAATGAATTCACGCTCCCACCTTTGCTCTCTCCTGTCATTTCACCACAATGGCACTTGTGCCGGAGAAGTTTCTCATGCTACAGCTCGAGCCATTCAGATGAAGAAAACGAGGAGGAAATGAACTATGATGCCAGCAACTTGCCACAAAATGACAATTGGAATAATGAAAAATCTGAGGATTGCCTTGAACACCATGTTGAAGAATTGGAGGGAATCGTGTCATGTTTCACAACTCCTGACGGTACACCAAGGGAACCTCAGTCTTCTCCCAGCAGTGATAAAGATGTGGGTCACAGCAATGAAGAAGAACGCCAAGAAGAAACTGATGACGAAGATGATGTGGAGCAGGGTAACGGAAGTTCTGAACAAGTTTCCTTACATCGTGAGATAAAGACGAGCCGTAGCTCAGAGCCCCCCTCTTCTCCCAGCAGTGACGATGAGGACGATGGAGAATCTCATGCAGACAGAGAAGAGGGATCGAGCCCGTCTAAAATAGCAAGCAGTGAAAGGGATGAAACCAAAGTGGAAGCAGCTGGTGACTCTCAGCCTGGTATTTTGGATGAGTTGGTAGCTTATGAACAGGATATCTTGCTTGTTGATGTGATCCAGGATGACCCAGAGCTGTTTGACAACCTGCCTGATCAAAGTTTGCTGAAGCTGGGTCCTACCAGAGTTGCTGAGGCTCCTAAAACCAAACCTGCTGCTGTGGTGAAAATGCCAAGAATAGATGGCACATCACAAACGTTGGAACAGAGGTAAGGTCTCATATTTAACACCAAGTCCTTTAAGTGACAGATGAATTGTTGAATACTTTATAAATTCAAGTTATTTTTGTTCTAGATTGACACCAGTTACTGTAGATTTGCCCTGTGACAGTCCTGATATCACAGGTATGATCAGTGCACAGAGAACTGAGCCATGACAGTCTCATGTACATTTATGGAAATGTTGCTTTCAGATGAGGCTGTGTAATATGATTATTTTAAAATGCATCAGTATAATTTCAAAAGAGCCATAGAATTAAACAATAGTTTCTTGTTGAGTTTTCTAGTTGAGAAATGCCTCTTATAGCAGCCAAAATATTAAATACAGCTTATAAAAACATCTTTAAAGTCAAACAGGTCAAAATAAAATATGAAAAAAATACTCCATAAGGTGAAAATTGCAGAAAAGAAAATAGATCAACCAGTCAAGGGGGTGGGGGGATGCATGGATTCAATGCTCATCCAACAACCACGCCGTTGACAAATTAGGTGATTTTTTTTTTTTTTTTTTTTTTAATTTAAACCTGTAGGCGTCACATTAGTTACATCAGTAAACCTCAGTAAAAGCATTATTTTTGGAGAAAACTCACAGAGCAAAGGTTGTTGTAGATCTTGCAGGGTTGCCATGTGTGGAAATGGGGGGGCAGTGGCTTGTTGTTCATTTTTTCTGTTTATGGTTAAAAATGTCAAATATATATTGTTGGGGAAAAGCCCACTAAAGTCACACAGTAACAGAAACGAATGGGTCGAAGCAGATAGGGAGAGGTTTTATGGCTTCACTTCATTGCTGGATAGAGCTGTCTGACTGCAGTTAAAGCAATAAAAATGTTCTTGTTGATTCTTTTAGGTGGCTAAAATCCATTTTGGCACCTCTGCAGCAGTACATTACCAAGTTACTTAGACCTTACACTGTACTTAATGCCTCAAACTTGTTTTTAACTCAAAGATTAGAAAGAAATCAAGAATGCTTTTGCTAAAGCTGACTGAGAAACTCACTGCTTTTCAAAGGAAATTAAATTTGATTTTCTTTGGATTTTATTTAGTAGCCTGCTTATGGTGCCCTACATGTTGCTTTTATAAAAAATACCAACACATCTATATTGTTTATTACAATCCAGCCTAAAAGTGATTAGATTTATATTGTGCAGCCTTACTTTCAGACTAAGTTGATTTGCTTGCATGAGTTTCATAGATGGTGTTTATGTTGTGTGTAAAAATACTGTCGCTTCCTTTAAGAAATTAAATTAGCTAAGTGTGATATAGTTTGTCCAGTGTGGAAGCTTGTTAATGCCACTGAAAAAAAAATTGTTTTGAGTTAGTCAAAATTTTGAGATAATCACTTATAAATGGCAAAAAATGTTTGTTTTTCTGTGGTGGAAACAAGTTTATAGTCTAGAGATGATCTTGTAATTTTTTTATTATTTCTCTCCCAATTTTACAGAGGAGAGTAAGAGTAGGCCATGGAGACCTCAGTCTAGCACCACCCTTACTGGAACACAAACCGACACATGTCCTGTTGCCACTGAGAAGCAAAGCATACATGTGGTAAAGTAATGGGTCCTCAGCACCTCTGCACAGTGTCATATATAGTGAGAAAGGACCTCGCTTCCCAGGAACAGACAGCATGCATGTCAGTGGCGTAACTTCCCTGAGGGTTTTAGAAAAACATGGCTGGGCTTTTACCAGGGCTTCTGCTGCATAAATGCTCTTTATGCCTTCCAAAGTGTACAGAGCCTGATGGATTACAGCATTAAAAAAAAAAAAAAATATATATATATATATATATATATATATATATATATATATATATATATATATATATATGCTGTAATCAATCATTTATGTATAAAACTATAATAAAGTGTTTCAGAATCTAACACTACAAATACTGCATTTAGATTATTTTATTTTCAAAGAAATGGTATAATGGACTAATCCTGGTTAAATTATAGTAAATGCATATTGCTGTATCTGTTATGTGTTTTTTTTTTTTCTCTCCTCTTTCTTTTTTTCTCCAACAGGTTCAGTCTGATGCCAATGGCAATCATGTAAATGGTGGCCTGGAAAGGTATTTGTTTGCTTATTGCACATGATCAAGTTTTTCCTGTGCCCCATCAGTCTTTCATCTTCATGATCATCATTGTATTCTGTAACAGGAGCCAGCCCATTAAGACCGTGAACTCCCCTCATAACATCCCCCCACTCATGTCCGTAGGATCTGGTGAGGAAAAATTAAAAGGACTCAGAAAATGAACTTTTAATTGCTGTCACTTTTATCTTGTTCTCACTAATAACTCTTCATTTTATAATTTAATTGCCCATGTGGGTGCTCAGTTCAGTGTAACTTTATTTTTTGGCTCCTCTGATCTTCACGCAGGAGCATGGATCTCAAACTCGGCAAACATGACGGATTTTAGGCGCCAGAAATCGAATTCTGTAAGTATCCCATTAAATCAACATGTTCCCACTGAACAAATGTAACAATTACACACAATGTACTTGTGTCTAAACTAACATGGACAAAGATTTAGACTCACAAAAAACATCCCCTTTTAAGTGGGATCAGAACAAGCAGACACAACAACACAAATGAACAAACAAATTTTCCAGATGTCTCTGTTGATAGCTATCCAGCATGGTCTGCCTTTGGCAACGAGGACTCCCCGCATCAGCTGTATGTTTGGCCAGAAAGTGGTATTTGCGATTTGACGTGCTACGTTGGTAGCTCAATTCATTATGACAGTAAATACAAATAACTTTGGTCTTGTAAAGAGAACCCGTTGGCAGAGGTCTCAAGCTAAACTTGCCGTTCTTTTTCCATTTGTGCTTACCATCCATGATGTTACTGTTGCATCACTTCCTAACGTACCTAATCGCAACAGTTTTAGTGCTACATCTAATTTTAAAAATGCATAGAGAAATTACAGGCTGGTTAAATATATTTTATACATGTGGTGATCATTGTTTTGTGTGCAATTAATACAAGGTAAGGTTATATGAAGATCCTCTCCATAGTCTGTGTATAAAAGATGGATGTAGCTTCCAGGTCTCAAAAGTGAAGCCATTGCTGAAGTGCACTAGATAAACTTTATTTAGAGTGGCCAGCAGAGGGTGACTCATGGTTGCACAATGAAGCTCTGTTGTATAGATGCCTATGGGGAAAAGATGGATTTGATACTACTTCATTGTTGGTGTTCTGGAGCCAGAAGTGACCATCTTTAGATGGGGTGGAGTGCTAAGTTATCAGCTAATGCTATCAAGCTTGGTTAGCATACTGTCTCAGTAAACTGCACTGATGCAATTCGCACACTCACATACCTGCTAATTAATTGACCAGAAACCAAATCACAAACTTCTTAGTCAGTATCACATAGCAGGTCATTTGTCACATACGTGACCCAATCTGGCAAAACGAGTCGGAATTTGTTTGGCATCTTATTGTGACACCTGATTGTTGTAAATAGTTGTACAAAAAATGCAGGCAGCATTTTTTGCATTTTAATATCATTTAATATAAATAGTTGTATATAACTTTGTTGTTTGCTATATTTGAACATAGGTTTTTGAAAATTACAACATATTTTTGTGTTTGAAGTTGTAAAAATAGTGAACATGTTTGTGGTTTTCACAGTAAAAAATAACTTTTTTCTACTGATTTTATGTTTGTGATTTTTATTTATTTATTTATTTATTTTTTAAAGTCCATTGTGTTAATACAGTATGTCAAAGTGAAAAAATAACTGTACACACACACATTTGCGGTTGTGCTGAAAACAATGATACCAAACAAGGCAAGGTAAACGATTTTTAAGTTGAAATCTAAAGGTAAAATCCAAAGTAGTCAAAAACAAAAGGAGCCAATTATACCCCAGGGGGTTAAAAGTGCTTTAAAGATACTAACAACACCAGCATGGTTGAAAGATCCAGTTCAGGAACTCAGCAGACGGCTGGTGGCTACAGCTGCCTGTGTCAGCATACCTGTGGCCATGCCCTGAACTTCAAATCTCTGTAGTATCCAAATGGGTGAGGAGTGTTAAAAAAAAATCAGCCACTTGTTAAACATAGTCAAATTATCAGGAGACCAAAAAAATATTTTAACATTGGTGTCTATAGGGAATGACTCACTTTGGGGCCAGTCCACAGACTGTGTAAAAGATGGACTTGGACGAGCGGTTTCACTCTGAGATTCGATCCTCGCTCCTTACATCCAGTTTCAATACACCGAGATGGCGACAATGGAAACTCTCATCTCTAAGATAAGATTAAACTTTAATGATCCCACGAAGGGGAAACTACAGCAGCTCAAGTACAGAGAAGATGGATGGAATAAAATAGAAAACATTATATACATAAAATATATATCAATCCACATACACACACACACACATCAAAACACTGTATACATTTGTAGTCGGTAATTTGTATACAGCATACACAGTACGCATTATGGGTGGGAGTGTAATAAATAAAATGTATATGTACTATAAAGGTGCACTGTATGCATAAAGTGATGGCAGTGGAGGTAAAATGTCCAAGTGACTCATGACATCATGATGCGCTATACAGTCTAACTGCTGTTGGGATAATTGACCTGTGAAAGCGCTCCTTCCTGCAGCGAGGATGTTTCAGTCTCTGACTGAAGGAACTGCTCAGTGCACCCACAGTCTCATGTAGAGGGTGATGGGGGTTGTCCATAATGGAGCTTTGCTCACATCCTCCTCTCACCCACCACCATAACAGACTCCAGAGGACATCAAGGCTTCAGAACAGGACTTCAGAAACCTTTGGGGGACATCATGGTGGTTGCATCCATTTTTTTTTTTCCTTTTTCCCTTGACACGGTTTATGAGCCAGTTAAAGGGGACATTGGAGGAACTTTTGGCACTTCATCTTTTTTTAGACCTCAAAGGTTGCTACCTTACTGATGAGTTTCTGATCTCAAAAACTAGTAAATCCTTCCTAAATACGGCATGATGTTCATTTTCTAAACTATGAGCAGTGTATGAATTTTATGGCAGGCGTATGTTGTGTTTAGCAAGTGTTTCACAGTCAGCTGGCACCCTCGCTCAGCTGCAGCTTCACAAAATGACTTCACTGACCGGTGCCTGACGCCACGGTGGCTACGACCATCTTTTATGTACAGTTTATGTTCTTCTCTGGAATAAACATGTTTAGCACTTCGGGTGAATTGTGTTGATATTATCTGACTGTGTGATGCTGTCTAAATCCTCAGTACTGCAGGCTGTACTTCAGTGAATCGCTGGCCTGTGGTTTCAAGATGTGTCGCTTCCAGCATCTGCCTGTGGAGGGGGATGAAAAGGTACACACGGAGCCGAAAGGATTCGTTCTTAGTTTTCAAGCAGCCAATCGCTGGAGAGCTTTAGAGACTTGATATCTATGCTTTCACCAAGGAAAGTAGAATTATTAAATATATTGTCATATTTCATGTTTTTATCCTTTAAGAATCAAAATGAAGCAGATTGTTGTTGATTACAGGGTCAACATCACCCTCTGCTGTGGCATCGCTGTAACTGCCTACTCTTTTTCATTTGCTAGTTCTGTATTGAAACCGTGACCAGATTCACCAAAAATCCAATGTGCCTTCAGAAAGCAGGTGACTTTTTATTATCCACTTAATTTGTCCCCCATACACACAGCCTCTGTGCGTGCTGCATGTTATCCCTACATTGAGGGTCCATTTTTACATCCTTACCCTTTGCTGCACCATTTGCCCGTCTCCCTTCTGCTCTCCTGCCCTACTGCTGTTTTCCCCAGGAGCTGTGTTTACAGGATATTACCAGAAAAACCCTCCAGGAGTGTGTTTCTCCCTGCCAACGCTTTTCTCCCTCCTCTGGGCTCTGCTCAAGGCTGGCATGGTGTCTGATGTCTTCTCTGTCCTTAGTGTCAGCTTGGCTCACAACATAGTGGTCAGTGTGGCTGTCCTAACTGTAGTTAATTCCTTAGTAGATGCTGTAGTCCCGTAGAGTGTGGAGAATGTTTTGTGTGATTATGTACTGGATGATGATGAAACTTTTTTTTTTTTTTTTTTTTTTAGCCCAGCCATGAGTTCCTCCTTGCCCTTTTTAACTGCGTGAGAGAAAAGGGTCTCATGGGCTTTGTACCTGAACTCATGCAGCTCACTTTGAAGGTATCTCGGTTCATACGCTGTTTACCTTTCATTATGTCCTAAATTCGGCTCATTTCTTTCATGTGCAAATGGAAGAATTTAGTCTGTATGTATGTTGACAGATGGCCAGTGCTGGACTAGAACTGAGTTTGGACAGTCTCGACTGTGTCAAAAACACTCCTCTTTTCCAACAAATGGTTCATACAAACTCACCTTCAGTGCCTGGCAACAAGAAGTGGGTGGATTTTCTTCAGCAAAGTTCACCTTTGTTGTATTTGTAATTCACATTCACAAAATGTTTTTTATTTTTAATAGTGATAAAACAGCAGCCGAATAACTATATTTTTACTCTGAAAGGTTATCCAGTGGTGCACCGTTTCTGGAGTACCTGAATTTGGCCCATGCCATTGTGGAAATGGAGGTAAGTTCTTTACATCTTTTGACAGTTTGTCTATAACAGGGGTCGGCAACCTTTAACACTCAAAGAGCCATTTGGACCACACTGAGAGCTGCAAATACTACCGGAGGCTGGTAGCTGCTACCGGCTTCCACGAGTGACACACAGATTGAGAGATGAAAAATTAAAAAATAATAATAAAATAATTTTATTTAAATATTTCAAGATCACAATAATATTCAAATTTAGATCTAGAACAAAAAACTAACCAAAATAAAAATGCACTTCAATTGGATAGTTCCCGAGCCGCACAGAGCCGCGGGTTGCCGACTCCTGGTCTATAAAGATGGAAAACCTTTGTGCTCATGTGTGCGTTTTGTCTGTGTCAGCTTTGTATGAAACAAGAGGACTGGAGGTGGATGGGTGAGGTTTTTAGAGCCATCTGCAAGTCCAGTCAGCATCCTAGCCAAGTGGAGCACATCAGTGGCCGCATTGCTGTCGCACTCCTGTCTGAGAGCAAAGACAAGCTGTCACTGCCCTTTTCTGTCTTTGCTGAGACAGGTAAAAATCTTTAGTCTGTTTTTGTTCCCAGCTATGATTCTATGTATTAGCACTTATCAAATTTTCCTTAAAAAATGTGCATTAATTGCTGCTAATGTATTTATTCACATTTTTCTTCAGTGTGTCAGAATGAAAGTGAGGACAGCATGATCAGGAGTTTTGTAGGCAGAATTGGAGTCTCTCTGATGTTACGATACTACAAAACGCATCAGTGGGCCAAGGTAATCAGGCCGTGCGCCTCTCATGCCTCTGTCCTCCTCATATCTGAGCCTCATCATAAAATTTAACACACATTGTTTGCCTGTGTCATGTTTACTAATGTAGGGGCGCAGGGTGGTAGAGACACTGTCCGTTTTAAAAGTCAGCTACTCAACTCTGAAAGGTCTGTTTGGGAATGAGGACGGAGCGTCACGATGTTGCCTGGTCACTGTGGCCGCGGAGCTTTTCCTCCTGAGTGGCAGCGTAGAGGGCGCTCTGAACACACTTCGAGGTAGCATGTCCTGATCTTGATCAACGTTAATTTAGCGAACGTATTCATTTGGTTTTTCATAGTCCTGTAGATAATGGTGTAGAATTGTTAAAACGGTGCGCTGGTGTTGTTTCACTTTTGTTTATACATCTGTTAATCCAGAGAACACGTGGTTCCTGAGTTCGTGCTCGTGGCCGTGTGAGCCTGCTGACCTGGAGAGCAGGACTCGTGTGTTGATGCGTCTGGCTGAGAAAACCTCACACCGAGACACGCTGGAGGTTCTCTGTAATCTTCCTGGAGTTAAAGAGTCAAATGGTGAGCAAAAGGGTAAAAAAATCTTGACTCTGAATTTATCGTCTTCAGAAAACGGGGTGTCTTTGTGCTGGTAGAGCCCACGCCTGAAACTTCTGCTTATCAGGGACTAAACGTTCTAAACTTGTGATTGACATAATCCAAGTGTTTGATCCTACTGTGTTTTAAAGGATTAACTTTTTCTAATCTGAGTAAATTATGTTTGCTAACTAGATAGAAGTGATGCTCAACAGTGAGAAAATACAGTTGGTTTGGAGCTTTTAAAAAGTTTTATTTTTTTTCTCCCCTTCCAGACTTGATTGATATCTCCAGGTACAACCCTTTGTTTAACTCTCACCTGCAAGTGTGTGTGGACAGGCACATGCTTCCTGTGGCTGCGGACACAGTGGACTTTATGCTCTCTAAAAACCTGGCTGTTGAACACTCAGTGCTCCAGATACTTTTACACAAACTGGGCAAGCAAAACCTCTGGCTCCGTGCTCGGGAAGTCTTCAGACGTAAGTGTCACTCTCTGGTTTATTGACTGCTACATTTACGTCACTGCATCATGAATATGATTTGTTGAAGGCAGGAAGCAGCTGCACATTAGATTGTGGCTCCAGATGTTGAGTCTGATCAGGCTGGGCTATATGCATGTTCATTAGATTCTCTGAGTGTGGGCTACTACTCTGGAGTATCAGCTCCGCCTGGTTTCAAGGCACTGATTGTGCCCTGTCGACTGGGGGAGGTGGAGCTGGCGCTCACCTTTGAGATGTTCATCACTGTCAACGCAACGGTCATTCACCACCTGTCGGAGCCCACCACCTCTCTCACCATCACTCTCAAAAGGTAAACTGTTTTTTCTTTTCACAAGGACCCTGCACATATAGTGTCTGTGAAGTATTCACATACACTTCACTGTGTGTAAGTGTTTGAGGTTATTGACCTTTAAAAAAATTCCAACTGTGTCCAGGTTACAACTGATGGCAGCCTGACCCCAAACTGTAACATGAGTCTGTTATTTTGTCTTTCTTTTTTTCTGTGTGCAAACTGTTGTTGTCGTCCTCGGAGGTCTTAATTCTGAAGGAGAGGCTTCTTTGTTGAGAGCAGTCTCACAGTCCATGGTCACTTAAAACCGATTTAACAGTAGAGCGTGACGACAGTGTTCAGCAGGTTTCAGTTCAGAGCAGCTCTGAAATGTTTGCTTGCTCCTGACCACCAACTTCCTTGAGGAACTTCCTTGCTGAGGATACTGTTTGTCTTCAGACCAGCTACAGTTGTTTAGGAAAGGCTCGACGATAAACTCCTAATGTGTGTAAATCTAAATTTCTCTTTCCCAGATCTGCACTGAGCTCTTTGCACTTTGCCATTGTAATGTGCATTAGTCGGTCCAAAGAGTGTTGTCAAACCATTTTTGTGTTGTCCCTGAAAAGCTACGAGCTCTATTTAAGCAAGCTCAATAACGGGAAGGTAGGACGCCCGATGCTTTCAGCACCACTCGGTAATCTCAATGGGTGTATGTGTATTTTGACCATATGTGTAATTTTGACAGATTATTTCAGAAATCCCAAATACTATATGCAAACTTGAGCACCACAATTTTGATACTGTGCCAATTAGTGCAGGAGGTGATACCTGGTTTCCAAAACTGGCTATAAAAACATGGATCTGACCTTCTTGCAGTCCCATTGGTGGGGTGCTAGAAGGATGCCCAGCCCGGGAACTTCATTGTTCCCAGCCTGGGCATTGTTCAGAGCTCATGTGGCCAATGACACTCAGACCTAGATGGGTGGTGTTCAGGGGAATGTCCTGCCCAGTCTGAGCCAGAGTGGTGGTCTTTTGTTAGATCTGTGGCCTCTCTGCTTAGACTGCTGCCGCCTTACCCAGCCCCCTGTAAGCAGCAGAAAATGAATGAATGGCACCAAAATCACTTGACTTTGTTATGCAATCATTCAACCCAGGAAAAAAAGAACTCCTCACATAAACTATTTGAAAGCTCAATATTGTCCAGACCCTTGTCCATGACGAATATGTGTACACCTCTGACTGCTGTGTACATGATGGTCTCGCTTTCTCCTCTTCCAGGACTCAGAGCTGTGAGAGTGAGTACCTCTCTGCTGGCAGCCGCCTCCTCTCTGCAGCTTGCATCCCTCAGCCCAAACTAACAGTCCATTACACAGCGGTCAACTCCGAACAAGAGCAAGTGTTCACACTTGACGTTCCCTCTGCTCGCCGCTGGCTCCGCCACAATCATCTGTGGGCCCACGAGGTGTGGACACACTAAACCAAATGTTTGTTTCTCTGCTGTCCACAGAACTTCAGAAACTGCTCGTGTTCAACAGCAGCAGACCCTCGGGAAAACAACCAATGAAATCAGGAATATGAATATTTCTTGGTCATCTTTCAGTTATAACTTAAACTGAGAAGCAGAAAAACATAACCGAATATTCACGCCAGAACTTTACACTTTTTTTTTTCTTTTTTCAGACTAGTTTTAAAATATGTTACGAGGTCGTTTCCTGAGTTCTTTTAGCTGATTCGTCACTCAGTGTTTGTGAGATTTACTCTTTGAAACCACAAAGTCTGTTTAGGAACAGAGTACAGCATGTGTGTGTCAGTGTTTATCAGATCATTATTGCACAATTGTTTAAATAACATCTGAGTGTAAATAGATATATATTTATAATGGTGTTTAGTCTTTGACAGTATTATGTTGTTATATAAATGTCAAAATCTCAATTGTTGCCAGTTCAGGAGCTGCAGTTTACATTTTCTTTGTATGAAGTTTTATATAAAAATATATAAAAAACAGGTTCTGCTAAAAAAAAAAAAAAAATTCTGTTCAGAACGAAAGTGTTACTACTGGCCTTGAAACGATGCCCTCGTCTTTACTGATGTGTCGGGTACTTGTTTGATGTCACAGCTGCATTTGGCCGCAATTACGTCCCTGGAGTTTTTACCATGATCTCTCCAGTGGTGCTATATGAACACAGTCTAACTGGAACCTCAATTTCTGGCCACTTTACAATACGCAAGTATGACGAATAATTCAGTTCCAGCAGCCTTTCCTATTTTAAATTCTTCAAGGCACATTTTCCTCTTCTTATTGCAGCCATTTTCACTCCATCCCTGTAGTAGCAGGCAGTTTCCTAATAATCCTCAAGATGAAATCTCATCTGTGACTGGAACATGTTTGAGGAGCTTGATTACAGAAACGTCAGTCAAGAAGTGATGCATTTGGTGCACGGTCTCGGTTATAAAGCACAACACTTGCTGACGGACAGGTCTGATCGTGCGTGACGGAAAGTTGGATTTAACATTTGTTGCACGCGTCTTTGCAGTATTGGTTGAAATGTTGCTTGTTAATTTAAGGCCAGTGGTTTCTGCTTCGATGTCCAGCTGTCACAAAAGTATGTCGGAGTTAACTGCAAATAAAAGTTGTTGCACACTTTGTGGTGAGATTTTTTTTCCTACTCTTTGGCACAATAGCTAAATAGTTTTTTATATACAGAACTCATCTGGGTTATGATATCCAAAAGGCACATGTCACACCGGTGGTTTAAACATGGTTACCTGTTGGTCCAGTGCAGAGCTTTGCAAACCATCCTCTACACATTGTAGGTGTTTACTGTCATGGGGGGGATGCTGTTACAACCTGGTCCATCAGCCAGCTGTGAAGGTGTCGCAGGTCTGCGTAGCCACCAGAGGGAAGTATTGTGCTATGGTGGGATCAACCCTAAGGCAAATTTGTGGAATGTGGATAAAGTATAAACTTAAACTGCAGCAGAAAAAACGCACGCCCTCCCTGATTCTGTGCAGTACCCATCTGCCTCTGTCTCATATTCTTCTAAAGCTGCTGGAGCACAGCATGTGCTGCCATTTGCAAAGGCAAGTGAAGTACTATACAGGCTTTACCGGTACCTATACGGTCTTCTCATTTTCTTACCGACAAACCTCACTGCCACTCTAGAGCTTTGTTTCAGATGACTCAAAAGGAATAAGACGCACTCAAGTAACAGAGACCGCCTGACATTCGACTAGATATATCTATCTTGATTTATTGGACAGTCCTGAGAGGCAAAAGTGAAAATAAATAAGCCTTCACATGTCTGTGGACTGTGAATGTGTGTAGAGATGCTCCCTTATGTTAACACTGTCAAGAGATCACAGAGTCAGATGATATGCGAGCAGGAAAACAGGCGACTGTGCATGTGTTGTCCCAGGATAACGCCCTAACAGAGGGCTGTTTGTTTGATTTTTCACTCATAGCAGTGTGGTCTCAATCACCCCCTTCTTCACTCTCTCACAATAACCTTGACTGCCCTTTGCACTTTGGCCTCTGTCATCTGACATGCAGGGAATTATTCTTCTTCAGCTTTAAAGAATGCACTGATTCTGCAGCCAGAGCAGGGAGGAATCATCAGCTGTGCTCGCAGTATCTTATTTAAGGCCCTGTGAAACACACAATGCTTTATGGGTTGTTGAGAGCAGCATTCACTCACTTTGATCATTTCCAACCATGGTTGCTTTGATGAGACAACAAAACTGAGGGTGGGTGCCACCCTTAGGGCCCACTTTAGCCCCACCCCTGTTTTAGTGATCCATGTGGCGTTAGGTTAGCTGAGCATTTCATATTATTTCAGTGAGATAACCTGACAAGGGCTGTCATATCAAACTTCACAATTACTATGGTTAAAAAAAATCACATCACTTGAGATAGCAACAGAGTATTTTTAAATGTAAAAAAAAAAAATGTAAACACTAATGCTATAATTCAAATTCACCTTTAACCTTTGTCAAAATGAATTAGATCAACTCACTTTATTTTATTTTTAAAACGCATGATAATCACAAACGCACAGCACGCCTTTCAAAAATCAAGTTTCATTTCAAAGACGCGCTGATGATGACCTTTTCTAGTTCCACGTGGACATGAATGAGAGGCCCATGCGCTCCGAAATCAGTGTCACGCTGCTACGATTGGTATAAATAGTCTAACTAGTATTAACCGAATAATTAACTAACGTTGGCTTGCGCAGGGGATTCAGGCGCTTTCCTTTACACTTAAGTGCTATTAACATTCACACTCTGAAGGCTGCATCAGGGACAGCTCCGTGATTCAGCATCTTGCCCAAATTGAATTTAATATGCAGATTAGAGGAGTCAGGGATCGAACCATCAGCCTTCTAGATGGTAGACTGTTGCGCTACAATGTGACGTGGGTATTTAACATTTTCATTACCAAACATATATATATATATATATATTAGTTATTTTCATTTAGGGAGTTTACTAGCACACCACTTTTATTTTATTGCAATATTATTAGTTGACATATATTAACTTAATGTAATTTAACTTTACAATGAATTTTACGCGCCGTATGTTCTGACGGAAAGGTAAGTTTATTACAGTGAAGCTCATTTATTTCCCCTTCACACTCGCGCGTACGTGACCACACACCCCCGGCTCTCGGGGACGTGCGTTTGGCGCACACCCTTCTCCCCTCCCCTCGAGCGGAAGTGCCCGGCTCCATTTCTCCTCAGTCCGATAAGAGCAGCTCGAGGAGCTGCAAGCCGAGCGGCACGCGCGCGTTACAGCGCACAGCTTGTTTTTATTTCCTTTTTTTTAATGCCCGAAAATAAACAAAACGGCGACAGCAGCAGAACAGTAAAGGCCCATATTGCCTTTGGACCGAGTTTCACCTAGTTATAAGACACCGTTCCCCCCAGCACCACCGAGCCGGGGAGAAAACCGTGCGCATTCCTCCACTCGGCGAGACCAACAGACGGGGAACGCGAGCTGGAAGCGGCCTCCTCTCAAGGTGGGCCGGTGAATTCTCCCACACTTGCGGTTTGGCTTTGCAGGAGGCTCGCTGTGGTCGTTTCTGAACCCTCGGTGGCCAAAGGCGCGCTATGATACCGTCGCTTTGATGAATAATTTACGGTCTCGCGGTCCGAGGCTCGTGCTGCGACAACCAGATGACCGCTGGCTGCGCCCGACGCCGCCTGGACGGATCCCGATGGTCAGCCAACCGGGTCTGAATTTGGAGGCTTAGAAATAAAGGAGAAGTTTGAAAAAAAATCTGTGGCAGCCTGGGAGCTGCTTTGTACCTCTCAGTCCTGTAGTCATGTTGCCGAGCTGGTGGGGGAGGAGAGACCGAGCCCCCCAGCCGACCCAGTATCTTTCCATTTTCGGGTTTATTTTATGAGCTACAATTGAGCACCATCGCACTGTTTTTCTCCACGGAAGCATCAAGATCGTGTGTTGCCACCTTGATGGTTGTATTTCAAAGAAGGACTTTGTCGGTTCTCCAAGAAAACGCCTTACACAGCTGATTTAAGTATTGTGATTTTAGTCATCTCACAACTAGAATAACTTTGTGAATAACTGGCTACCTCCTTGTTTTTTATTTTCTGAGTTGATTAGCGCCATTTTTTTCTTTCTTTTTTTTTTTAAACTGTTGAATCTACCTCAAATACCACATTAACGTGGAGAGATAATTATCTTCTACACACCACAACGGGCCGATGTGTTCCCACTACGAATACCTCAACCTCATCGCTGCGCATGTTGTAAACTGAGCTTGGTTTCGGTAACGCCGCAGATGGCTTCGTTTCCTGACTCGGACCTGCAGACGTGCCCTCTCTGCAAGGAGTTGTGCGGCTCGTCTGCCCCCATTTCCTCCAGCTCTTCTACCTCATCATCTTCCTCTCATACCTCGTCCTCCTCCAGCCAGACCAACAAGAGGCTCCACGTCCTGCCCTGCCTGCACGCCTTCTGCAGGCAGTGCCTGGAGGGACAGCGCAGTCCCGGAGACCCGCTGAAGTTGCGGTGCCCCACCTGCGACCAGAAGGTGTCCATCTCAGAGGCTGGGGTGGACTCCCTGCCTTCCTCCAACTTCCTCTTCAGCAACCTGCTGGATGTGGTTGTGAGCTCTGAGGAGCAGATCCAGAACAAGAATGGCCACCACCACCCCCGGGGAGGTCTGGGTGGAGGCTCCTCTGGCTTCAGTCACCCATCACGTGGAGGCCTGTTGCACCCGCACCACCTGGGAGAGCCTCAGTGCAGCTCCTGTGATGAAGAGAACCTGGCTACATCCCACTGCCTCGACTGTCAGGAGTACCTGTGTGACAACTGTGTGCGAGCACACCAGCGGGTGCGACTCACCAAGGACCACTTCATCGAGCGCCTGGGAGAGAACCTCCGTCTGAGCAGGGTCAACGTCAACAGCAACGCCAGCCAGCCTGGGATGTCTGTGTCCATCGCCCAGTCCTTGCAGAACAACTTCGCATTGCTGTCCCTGTTCCAGGATCGCATGAGCTACTGCCAGCACCACGACAGTGAGGTAAGTCCAGCACAGGGGAGCACAAACCAGCAAGTGAGCGCTCTCACGGATGCTTTTGCTCTTGACTCATTTTTGATGCCTTTCCATCTAAATCTAGTTTTAGTCACACACACACCTTCACATGCTCTTATAGTGTAATACCATTATGTGTGTAGTATGGAGTCATACTGGGGGCCATATGGCCTTAGGTTCAAAGGGAGCTGAGTGGCTCTTCACCTAGTTCCCTGGAGATGAACAGGCACGTGTGTTAAGCTGGATTTTCTCACACACACACATACACAATCTGTGTGCACACACTCATGCACAGACACACACAGAGTCTGGTTAATCTGTACCACACCATCCATTCAGGGCAGACAGAGGCCCCTGGAGTAAGTGCACACATGTTTCTATGACTGTTAGAAGTTCTTGGCATGGGCATATTGTGGAGATCTAACTTTTCTCTGGTAATGGGAAAGACAAGTTGGAATTCTCTCTTTGTGCAATATGTGATCTGGGCAGAACTACAAAGGGCCGTAAAACAGGAAAACAGCTTTTTCTTGGTAGAGTCGTATGGTCAGGAAGAATAACAAATAGCACCAGCAGGAGGTCTTGGAATGTCATTTTTGACCCACTTCTGGTTTCTGTTAAGTTGCTTAAAGCTGTTCTTCCCACACTTTCCAGAATGAACCATCATTTTTTGTCCAAGTAGGCCAGCAAACTGGTTGCTCAAATGTGGTCAGCGAATGTGCACCAGTGCAAAAGCTGACCCAGTACATTTACCTGCATTCGAGTAAGTCACTTAATCAAACAGTGTAATTCACTGCAAATGTTAAAGCGGTGTTAACTTTTTCACATAACCAATAACAGACGTGGGTTGCACATCAATCTTTTAAGTTGCAGCAGCATGTGCAGCCTTGTCCCAGCAGTTAAACGCTGCAGACTCTGCAGGATGCCATTCATTGTTAACAGAACCTTGCAATGACTTAAAGGGTCACTGTGTGCCCTGAGAACACGACACTGGGAAGTAAAGAGAGGCCTGACTTCATGGAAAATGTCCTGTTTCATGACCAGACGGCTATTTGCTTTGTTCAAATGGTTGTTTAAGTCGTCTCAAGTATTTAGAAGAATCTGAGCACTATTTGGCCAGAAACCAGTGCCTACGTTTTTCCCTCCTAGTCTTTTTATTTTGTCGTTAATGGCTGATTTTCTTGAAAAGAAGATTTTTATAAAAAAAAATAAACTGACCTGTTTTATGGTTCAAGTTTTGAACATTTAACAATGCAGCATTGATGTGACGCAAGATGATTATCAGCCACTAACATCAGTAAATGTCATTTGCTCGTATTAGTCTACTGGCCAATATCAGCCAATATATCGGTGCATCCCTAATTACAACCAAGATATTGTAAAAGAACAGAAATGCATGAGGGCCATTGCTGCAAAAATAAATCCTTTGTACCAAACACACACACACACACACAAAAATCACCCCCCCCCAACAAATTTATTTGAAATTTAAGACTTGAAGTTAGGGGTGTGGCTGTTTTCCTGGCTCTTACCTGGGCTAATTTGAGTCAGTGACCTGCATGTATCCACTGTCTTTGTGCTGTTGGTACCTGTTAGAGCATTGCTGTTTGGTTTGTTAATCCCACATAGCATTTGCTTAGCCCAGTTTAATTTGCAGGAGATTATGAAGGCTCCTTTACTGTGTTTTGGTGCCCCACAGGAAATAAATCCATGACAAGCGGGGGAGAAATAGTGGCTGTCACAGATGATTGAAAAAACAGTCTGAAAATGCTAACCCTCTGCATGCAAGTGACACCCCCCCTCCCAGATACCTGGAGGGAAAGCTTGTCATTAGTACTCAGAAACTCCTCAGGGTGTGCTAAGTGCTCAGCCTTAAAGGCACACACAAGGCTGAGGCTTGTGAAAGGTAAGAAAGAGAACAAACGGCCTTAAATCTTTATGTTTGTAGATGCTGCTAAAGTTGTGTGTGCCTGTGCCACAGCAGAGTGAACAGCAGGAGTAGACCAGCTTTAATGTAACAACACAAGTAACAGATCTCGTCTTGAAGTAAAGTTTTTGGTTTAATGAATGTTCTCCCACCGTTAGTGTTACATAGCACGGCTTACTTTTACATGTTTACTGGGGTAAGTGGGGCTCAGTTACTTGGTGTTCATTAAAATGTGTGGAATTTAAATGCCGCTGAATTTAAAAACATAACTCAACTAATCACTGAAGCCCAGTTCAAATTTCCAATTTAGTTTTTTTTTTTTTTCTTAAACCCCAACACCCCCCCCCCCTCCTGGCCACTGCCAGTAAATAGGTAGGCTCAGTTTTCCAGTAAGGGCTTCATTTCCCATTTACTTACTCACAGCTTCAGCCCTGGGGGAGGGAATGACATGGGAGCAGGAGAGTCTTTCTTTACTTACAATCGCAGAGAAAGCTGAGACATTGTCCGTCATCCAGAATTTGCCCATCATACCTTAAACTTCCCACAACTGCCTCATCATTCTTTTGGGGGGAAAATATTTTAGCTGTTTGTTTTTTTTGTTTTTTTTTATAGTTAGTAATTATACATAAATAATAAATCCGCATTTTTTTTTGGGGGGGTCTCCTAAATCCTGTATAGCAGTCTGTCTTACAGCGTACTGGTTCATTCAGAAACCTGCATGAGAAAAAGGAGCCAACATATCATAGAAATATTTGGAAACATCAGGTAGTGAAAAAAATATTTTTAGGTGGTCTGAGGTTGTTGAGTTTATTCTTTTTCAGTTGGTTAACTTTTTGTTTACTTGTTGCTTCTCAAACAAATGAAGACAATCACAAGGAGCTGCAAGGTGGTGAGTCTGGCAAGGGGTGACGTGATTCAGTGAAAATGTCAATATCTGTCAGCAAAGTATCGATAGGCAATGATATATACTTGCCTATTGATAAATTTCTCACTTCTACTCTCTGTCTTCCAGTTACTAACATTTATGGCTTCACTTGTGCACGGTAAGGAAGCGTGGCTTCCCCATTATAGCCCGTGTGGTCTCATACAGTTCTGGGAGTGGATATTATCCAGTAATGCTTCAACCAAATGTTTATGAACTGGGGTTTCTAATGCGACTGAGCCTTTTACTGTCCTTTTAGAAACTGATTTGTGACAGAGCAGTAAGGGTTTTCTGGTTGTCTGCAGACTGTATTCTACTGACTAGTTGCTCCGTCTCACGCAAGCCCCCAGATATTCATGTATGTCTGGCAGTCAGCTGGCCATCAGCTGTAGGCTCTGTGTGTATTCAGGTGCAACTCTTAACACCAGGAATGAGGTGTTGTGTCCGGCTTTTTGTCTGGGATAGTTCTTCCTGGTTGGCTTGGTGTGTGAGGTGTGAGCTTTTCTGGGAATTTTTCCGTCTGAAGTGTTCAGCAAGCCTACCATGGCTGCTCTCTCCTCCTAGGGAATCGTTACAGACAATGGTTATGGCTGTAGCACTTACGCAACAGACAGACTTTACTTGTGAAAAGGTGAAAGTCAGAGAAATAAGGAAATAAGGGAGACATGGTGCTCAACGAATCCTGAAAAAAGTTCCTGGAAAATTTAAAAACTGCAAAGATGGGTGATTGTGTGTGCAGCTCTTATGTCTTGGTGATCATTAAAATTAAAGTTGATTTTAGATAATGGTTCAAAATAACTGGGCCGTAAGAGCTTTAAGCTGTTTGCTCAGAGGCCAGCCTTGCTTCCTGAAGGACTTTGGAAGATTAGTTCATCTTACCAAAAAAATTTAAATCACAAAAAAAAAAAATCACAGTAAAGGGACCAAAAAAACATGAGAAAATTGTTGCAGGCAGTGGTTCTGGTTTGGAAAAGCACTGAAAGAAGTGATACAGTACGGATGCTGTGCAGTCAGCAGCCTTGTAAAGGTTCAGTGTTAATTGATAACAGCTGATGAAATCATCGGATGACAGTTCATATTTCGACTGTTTGCGCTGGCAGCTGCTGACTTGCAACAGGAATCCTGTCTGCTTGTACATGGTGCATGATCACTTTTTTTTTTCTTTTTTTCCCCCAGACTCATGAAGTCTTTTTAGGGAAAAGCAGGGTGGTGTTCGAGACACACGCTGAGTCTCTAACTCATGTTTAACCTCATTAACTGTAATAGAGAGAGAGAGAGATTTTTATTTCTCTTCTCGCTCTGTGGAAAGAACATCATGTTTATTAGCTCTGGCTTGAGTTTTCTTGCAGTACTGTTCACACATTTGCCTGACTAGTTTACTCTACCGTTAACCGATTTAAGGTCATTTGGGTATAAATAAATCACAACTTTTGATTTGATTGATTCCAGCTGGTGGAATTGCCAGTGAGTGGAAGATGAGGCTCAATGGAGCCTTGATGTTCTTTCTTTCTTTTTTTCTTCTTTTTTTTCATGGCTTTGGCTCTCTGTGACTTGATTCTCGAAATCAAGTTATGAAATATAACTTTGCATCTCAAATGGTTCTTGATGCACCACATTCATTTTCCAAGGAGTTTTCAGGTGTGGCTGCAGCACTAGTATTACAGCTTTATGGAAGATGAATACTTCTGAGGGAATGTTGTCCAAATTTAAATTGAGTATGGTCTTTGTTTTGTTTTTATTATGTTTTCATGGAACATTTTACAGAAGAGTGAATTTGTTGGTCTACTTGAACAGCATAAATGCCCCTTGCTTCTAATCTGGAGTGCAAACAGTGTCCCACGCTGTGTGTGTGAAGTAGAAATGGAAAATTGGATTACATCAAGGGGTGCCCTCTGCTTGGTGTGGTGTCACCCTCCAATACACAAATACATATGGAGCCCAGTTTGAGACAGAGATAATGGTATGATAATCCTACAAAATGTCACTCTGTGCTTCAGATTAAATTGTCGTCACCATAGCTATGTGGGTGGTTGTACACGTGCAAGGCTTTTCAACGACACACTCCCATCTAGTCTTGATATAGTGTGGGTGGGGGTTACTGGAGCAGCCTGGGACCAGACACAAAGTGGTTGCTGGGCAGTGAGTACCTGAAATGTGTGGTGCTATGAAGATGAGGTGAAGTCGAACTAATCGGCTCGACGACCTGCCGATGCGCTTGTATCTCCTCAGAGTGTTTAAGTTTGGGAGTGTTAGAAAATCGAGGAATGTTTGCTGTGCGTTTCCACAGTTCATCTTTTATTTGTAAAACTTTACCTCACTATTATCATGTTCTGAAGAGGAAGGCTATCACTTAAAACACATGCCCGCTTGGCTGTGTGATCCTGACTTTTACTCCCCCTCTCTGGAGCTCACCAGCACAGAATGTTTGTAAGGAAACCTAACCCAACACCGACGCTGATACAAGGCCAGAGGAATTCCTGTAACTTGAGTTTATACCTCCTGGGTTCTCTTTCTCCCCTCTCTCTCACACATACACACACACTGGGTATTTCCTCCGCCGACTCCTGCCTTTCTCATCAACACTCTGTTCTGTGTCAGAGACAATGGACATTATAGATGCAGAAAGTCTCCTCGGTGTGATTTAGCAGCTGCTGCTGCTGAGTAGCGAGCGATTACGTTTCATCACTCCTCGAAGTATCTGTGCGAGTGTGTGGCAGCGGCATTTTCTTCTCCAAGAGCATCTCCCATCTGTAGGTAGTTATCCTCTGAAGAGGATTTTAGTGTTTTTGTGTGTGCGCGCGTTTCCACACAGCCAACAGAGCTGGATTATATGAAGTTGGACTTCCAGGGTTTTAATGTGCAACATGTGCCCAATAATTAGAAAGCGTTCCTTGTTTCCTGTGTGTTGTGACTGTGTTTCATGTAGGCTAAAGGGAAGTGTACGCACGTGTGTGTCCTGGCTTTGATGTCCATTTGAAGACTTTGGGCCATATAAATTTAATGGATAGAAAGGAAGGCATTTATCACATTCTCTTTGACAACTGGATTTAAAACCCATTCAAAAGCTGGACCCTGCCACTTCCTGCTCAGTGGCTGTGCCCAAATGGGGTTTTAATTGGCCATTATTTGACCTCACTCAGTGGGATTGTGTTAACACATTTGACTTTATTTGGGTAACACTGCACAGCTTCCAGTAATAATTTGTCCACCTTATTTTATTTTGTCTTTGCTTTAAGCAGGTGTTGATGCAGTTGGCGTACTTTGTGTGCTCTTTTGTCATTTTTGGATGTTTGTTTGTTTCTTTCTTTCTTTCTACCATTGCTTTCTGTGTTGCTTCCTCTTAACTTGCACAAATCAGCATTTTTAATGTGACTGCTACCCACTCTGGGTGCTAATGCTGAGGTGTGTAAAATGACGACAAACCATCCTAACCATCAAATTTGCTACTCTTCAATGTGCTGAAACACTTTTGATGAACCTTTACAGCACAGAACCGTGATCTGCGCTCAGCTTTGTGTGGCACAGCGCGTAGCTGGAAATCGTAAAGATGCCTCCGTGCATTAAGCTTCCTCCTCCTCTGTGCATCCAAAACAAAAGCAGCACCAACATGAGCAAGTACTCTCTACTACTTCATGTTAACTCTACCAATTGGATTTGATGCTCTGTGTTGTGCCAATGAGTAACATGTTTTTTTTTCCCCATGACAGTAAATGGTAATTGCGAAGATGGGCAGATGAAATCTGGAGTTGATGGATGCATTTGCAGTTAAAATTAAAAGAATTTAGAAAGGAAAAACCCAAAACATTTAGGATAACACAAGACTTCAGTCATTTGAATGCTGAATTTTAACAATATGTGCAGCAAAAAATAAAATAAAATCAAAAACTAAGCCTTAATCCTGCACTGTCCTTACATTTATTGCCTACTATAGACTATACCTTAACATTATTAGTTGTTTTGGGATAGTCTGTGTCTATTATCTTCGCCTTTAGCATAGCCTTTCCATATGCAAAAGTAGCTATTTACATGATTTGTGGTGATGGCTCGGGCTTCTTCAGTTTTGAACATATCCAGTATTGGTGCAGCATCTTTAAATTTGGGTTCACTTCAAAGTAACTGTGCAGCATGGTTTACCTGCAATCACAAAAAGGGATCATAAGATTTTGGTGTTGCAAATTCAGCAGAGAGGATTGCAGACGTTTATCGCAACATCAACTACATCTGCTGCCTTACCTTACAAACAGGTCTGCTAGCTCAGTAGACTCACACCTGTCTGTCAATGTGTCTCTGACCCTTCAGTATTGATTGGTCACACATTACAATAACACCCTATCAGCTAGTGCCGTGGGCGGGACACTGCTCAAGATTAAAGAAGCGTGACTATAAAAAAAGGTGGCCACATCAGTGCACAAGTTATGCAATATTAATGTGAACAGCGCAAGTGCAAAAAGGTCAGTGGCGCACTGAATCGTAGCATCATAGAATGGGGGAAAAACGCTGACTCTGGGTCAGTTTTTATCAGGCTATAATAAACTGTCATCAGGTCAGATGCTGCTGTTGTTGAGTTCGGGTGAATGTGTTTGTCTTTTAAGCCAACAGTTGGAGCTTTATGTAAAAGAAAGGGGGAGGAAAAGAGACAGCTGTAAGGAGCTGAGGCTCATCGAGCATGTGGGTCGTTTATTAGGCACTCCGGTGGCAGAGTAACCAAGAACACTGCTCCACATTAGAGACTCTTCATTTCATTCATCTTTTCTCTCAGCTTGTGTTTCATCTTCTAATTCTTGCCATTTATCTTTTTATCTACCCCATCTCTGGTAGTCACTACTTCAATCTGTTTTTTGTTTTTTTTAACCTTTACTGCTCGAGTAAGCGCATGGCAATCACTCACATGCTGTAAGGAGGCCAGCTGACTGAGGTTTGTTTTCCTCCAGCGGGGCTGTCCAATCAGATTGCCAGCTTACAGCCACCGCCCCCATGTCGTGTCTGGCAGAGTTTCAAAACATCGGCAGGAGTGTCCCTGTGAGTGTTGTGTTCGTGGCAGTGAGCCAATGGGGGGTGCTACAAGAGGGCGGAGCAGCGAGCGGGGGTGGGGGTAGGCAAATGGCAACAGGAGGGAAGAAAGAGAGTGATGAAGGGAACAAAGAGGGAAGGGAGAAACTTTGTATGCAAGATATGGGGAGTGTTTGGAAAAGATAAGAGTCGGTGTCTGCAATTTGCATAGAAGGACCTTTGTCTGCCAGATGGTTTTCTAAGGATTGCTGGGAATGCTGGGATCAGTTATTCCTCAGATTATCCAGCCTGAACATACCAAAGTGGCTTAGGGCTGGTGCTAGCTGGTCATAAGTGTAGTAACTCTGATCTTACTCTAGTTTCCTAATTTAACTCCAACACATGCTGAAGCAAGTTTCCTCACTGAAGAATAACTGATAAAGGGAAGTTGTCCGGTGTGACAGCCTGCATTTGGAAAAACTGTTCTGCAGATGATGCAGCTTTTTTTCTTTTTTTTTCCACTTCAAAATGTGGTGTCCAAGTCATTTTTTTGTGGAGTAGGAAAGTTTTGTGTGTCTAAGTGCACGTGCTTAACTTGCATCTCCTGACATCTGCTTCTGCCTGAAGTGCTGCAATGGGGTGTGTTGCAATCAAGCATTGGTCCTCAAGTGTTTGGAAGTCTTAAACTGACACAGTTTTTACTTGTAATGTAAAGACTTCTAAAAACTCAACATAATTTGCAATGTGACTCTATGATCAGATATCTTTTTTTTTTTTTTTTTAAGAAACCTTCAGAATTTACAAAAATGGTGAAAATTTCACCAAATTAGTGTTAAAATAGCAGTTTCTGATGATATCATGAAACCTTGTTCCAATTTAAAAAAACAAAAAAACAAACTGCACTTTTTACATAGCTGAACCTAAAAAATGGCTCAAATTTGACCCAAACACAATATAAGGGTTAAACCATATTTTGTGTGGGGTTAGTGAGTGACCTGGAGGTGAACAGAACATTTTAAAGTGCATTCAGATCCATGTTCCAGACCAAGGTTATTAAAAAGACATAAGACAAAGAGAGTAGAGTAATTTAAAAAATGATTGTTGGTTGCTTTAAGCTACATTTTGTACATTTGTGAATAAAACTACCCTCCATTAATCTGATTCAAACACATGCACGTGTGACATCAGCTTTTAGGAATTTTCCCTTTTACTCTCTGACCTTTCGTGTGCCTTTGTGGAGACAGGCAGTTAAAGACGGAGCACACAGACCTGAGGCGCTGACACAGATTAAGAGAAGGTCCTGTTGGACTCGTGGGTTACTTTTTTTTTTTTTTTTTTTAAATATATTTTAAATTCACTCAGATTTTATGATGTACTTTTTCTAGTGGTCTTAAACAGATGAAGTCTTGGTTAAAATTTTCTTGTGTTTCTTGACTGATCAAATCTCTTTGACCTAAGCCTCTGCCCACTTTTGTTGGGAAAAATAAGATTCTAGACTAAATGCATTTGGATTGCGCCTTTATTTTAAAATTATGAAATTAAATTATCTTAAAATGGCTTCAGGTTATTTCAGTTCCAGTTGAATCTAAAATTATAGTATTTATACAAAGTAGAGGAGGCTACACACACACAAACACGAGAAATACTTAGTGATTTTAATGTAGTTGTTAAAGTGACTCAAAACAGTGTTGAGGGACTGGCCTGGCTGTGAATAGGTCCTACTCACAGCTATGTCATCAATTTTATTTTATTTAATTTTTTTAGGAGGACTGCACTAAACCACGTCTGCATAAATCTTCATTCTTCTTAGGCAAGTACCTGCATAGAAGGATGCAAACATGGTACTCTGAATCCACCATTAGTTACGCTGAGACCTAAATGCTTTGTAGGGGCTTGTCTGATATAAACGTGGCTGCCAGGTTTGCTACATTGTGGCCTTAAGTGCTGGGTCTTTTATGTATGGCTTCATAAAATCCTGAAACTTTGTTTTCCAAATGTGGACACAAATATCTTAACTGGTGATAAATGGAATTTACGCTCTAACATTTAGAGATGTCCAAGTGTCTCTACCAATCTCAGTTAATCATGTTCTCACAACTAAAAATACCCAGTTGTGAAAACGTGCTTGGTTTTAGCTTGTATTGTTCCCTGGATAGAGCATGTTGGAGGCTGGTCAGATGATTTGATAATTACCTGATTTATGCACACAACTGGACATTACATGGACATAGTAGCGACCCAGCAGGGTGAAGTCCAGTTATCTGGCTCCACAGCAGCGGACAGCTGTAGAGGTTCATTGCTGCAGTGCGTGTGAAGCCGCTGCTGCTGGTGAGAAGTAATTTTTGTATTTATTTATTTTTTTGTAAATGAGAGGGAGAACATGCTTTTAGTTTCCCAAGCAGTCCTGGTTTTTCCGGCACCACAGTGTGACATTACAGGGTCCTCATCCCTTCCCCCCACTTGGCTGTGCACACAGGCAGTGAATGCTGCATGCAGTGATTTCTTTTTTTCTTTAAACTGGCTATTGAAGTTGGCACCCTCTCCCCCAGTTCCCAGTGCAGTGCAGGGTGGGAGGGGGGTGAGTCCTGCTGCTGCATGAATACAAAGATAGGCAGCTCACAGCCATCGTGCCTTACCATTATTTCCCTGAGGATTTCACCACTTTGCTTTCACACTGTGGTGTGATACTGTCATTATTTATAAATGTAACTAGTAGGTTCTTTGAGCACTTTAGTAATTAATAATTACTGCAAATTTCAGTAAATACTAATATACGCTGGTGTCTGTTTAAATGATAATGTATGGCAACATCACGCAAGTACTAATTTATATTTATTTTTTTCTTCTTTTACTAGTTTTAAGTGTCAGATTTGGGTGAAAATGCACACCATAAATTATAAATGCATTGGACCCGCACACATCAAATAAATCCCAAAGCTAATCAGTTCATCTCTAGAGGTTACACAGGCCCCTTTTCCACTGACCGCCAGTGTTTGAACCATTCATCGTTTTTTTTTTTTCTCACCGCAAATGTGCTCAGTTCTCGGCCGAAAAACAGGTTCAACTCCGGCACCGCTGGTCTGGAACCAAGAACGTGTGACAAAAGCTACAGAAGGGCGTGACTCTGCCATCTCAACATACAGCTTTCTACCACTATTTCACTGCATGGTGTGTATTACATGAGGAAAGCGATGAGATTTTCACGGCTGTGAGTTAGGTTGGGCCCTAAGGCCGAACATATCAGTTCATATCACAGATAAAAGGATGCAAAGTGCGTACTTGTAGTCTTGCTCGTAATCGCTGTCTGCGTATACCTTGTGCCGCGCACAGATACTGCAGTAGTTTTGTTTGGACTGTGAAATATGTTCGCAGGACACAGGACCCGCCCACACTCATACGTAAAGGATCAGTTCACAAAGCGCGGTGGAAACGCGGGCCCGTTCTTAAGCGTTTCACCGTTCAGTGGAACCAGCATTAGCACCGGCACCTTGGCGGTGGAAATGTGGTAACAGAGATCATCAATTTTTAATCTTCTCCTTCCTTTCTCCAGCTCCTCCTCTGTTTTTATTTATATAATATTAATATTTAGTATGCCTACATTTCATGCTTGATTTGTTTCTGAAGAGTAGGACCATTATGGGTTGGGCAACTTGGTTTCGGCCCTGCTGATCACCTCTGAGCCCCATTCAAAATAGACAGCTGTTCCACAGGTCCAGTTGAACAGACTTTGCCTGAAGGGATGGAGGCTGTTGGGCATTTCCTACAACCAGCCAGCAGCCTCCTATATACATCTTTAAAGTCTTTTTAAAAAAAAAACAGAAGTGGGTACATATGTTTAAATTTTCTCTAATTCACACAGGGTCAAAAGTATGCGTACTCCCCCACTAATATTTGGTTTAATGTCCCTTAGCAAGTTGCAGAGATGTTGATGAGACCCTTTTTGTAGCCATCAACAAGCTTCTGGCATCATTCTGGCATATTTGACCACTAAATTGATGGATTTTCTGGTACAGATCTTTTCAGTAGGGTTGAAGTTTGGTCTTTTTGGGGGGCAGCAGGAGAGTTTGAGCAGGCTCTTTGATAAGTTTATTTTAGTTTGCAGCCTAGTGATGGCCTCCCTCACTTGTATTGGGTTCTCTGTGGACCCCATATTGAGAAAGCTACCAAATACAAATTCAGTGCCTGGAATCAACTCAGGATCTGTTATTTACGTAACTTCTCATAGAATAAAGAAGGAACAGACCTCACTTGGCTATGAAATTGCTCATCATTTACTTTTGAGTCCAAAAACTTGCAGACCTAACTGTATCTGGCGTAAGATGGGTTTATTTCTATGAGAAGAAAATTCTGATGGATAGAATTAGAGCTGTGTCTGTGAATTATTGGTGAATTTCTTTTGTTGTACCCCATGGGTACTGACATGATGCCACACCAAGAAAAGCGGCCTCTGTGGCTGAAAAATGAGGGAAATGAAAGTAAAAAAACCCAGCTGAATATCTTTTTAAAAGCATGTTTACAGTTTGTCTCAAAAAGAGCTTTAGCCTTTATTGACACAGGATAGTGGTGAGACAACAGGAAAGCTGAGAGAGAGCAGGGGGAAGATGCATAGTAAATGGACATGGGTTTTGGACTTTTAGTTTTGTGTGTGTGTTTAAATTTTAAAAATCTGTTTGCATGATACACCCGTGCTTAGCTTAAAACTTAGCACGCCGCCTTGTCCAAATATGGTCACTTCTGGTTTAAAAACGAGAAAAATAAATCACATGTATGCTGGCTGCCAAAATGCTAACATTAGCATTTAATGAAATGTGGAGTCTAGAAACCATTGCGTGATGTCAGGCTGGCCATGTCCATCTTTTGTGTACAGTCTATGTGCTTAGCTTAAAGCCACAACTCAGATGTTATTCTTCTACTTCTGACAAAAACACGGTCCATATAAAGTGTACAACATGCAAATCCACCTTATTCCATCTTCTAGAAAGGATCTGCATCCGCCCCAATGTAAAAGAGGTACTAAAGAGAGAGGCAGGCGGAGAGGGAGCGGGATGCTTCCTTGTGAGAGTCAATAATATCGACTCCTGCTCCTGGAGGCTGCTGTGTTATGTAATCTCCAACATTGTGTGTATGAGAGAGTATGATTCACCTCAAGGACTGTTGATGACACATCTGCAGCAGAAGGTATTAAATGTATGAAATGCCTTGCAGTTAAGATCTACTGCCCTGAAACAGGACTCCAGGTTTGTTTTGTGTGTGTATTTTATTTATTTTTTTTATTTTTAAAATTTCTCAATCATCCTGGTGTTTTTCCTTTGGCCTTATTGCTACATGTATAAATAGTGACCTGAAATAACAGCCATGAGATTTTGATTTCTAAATGATCCGTATTAAATTTTAGTGATGATTGAGGTGTTCAGGTGGATTCATGCTTTCCCCCCATTTGCTGCTTTACAAGATTGTTCTCACAGTCTTCGTATAGAATTATTTTTCCTATCTCCTTAAAGATTATGGCTTTCAATAAATAACTCGTCATGCAGTTGTCACTGGAGGAGCTGCATTTGATCCGAGTGCTGCTGATTTGCAGCTATTCGTCAGTCGCTCACCCCCACATCACCTTCCTCTGCCTCTACAAACCAGCTGCATTCCTCACTTTTGTGTATCCTGTGCTTCTGGAATTTAGGAGAATTCATCGGGGGAGGGATGAGACAGGAAGGCTGGGAAGAGGAGGGCACAGAGTCACAAAGTGGTGCAGAGACTGTAGTGAAGGACTGAGGTTAGCAGAAGGAGAGATGGTTAGAAAAGGATCTGGCAGCCAAAGGCAAAAGAGGAGGAAGTCAGATAAAGGGGGAGGTGTGTGTCCTATTAGATTATGCTGCTCCCCAGGGGAACAGCCGATATTGATGGATTGATTGCAGGCCCCTCCCCATCCACTCAGATCTCCTGCTATTGGGTGCCACTGATCCGGTGTCTCTTTGGGATATGACGCCCTGTGCATATTTAATTAGCCTTCCATTCCAAGCGATCGGTATTCAGACAGGAGGTTTAAAGCAAAGCCTGGTGTTTAGCAGCAAAGTTTAAATGACAAATTCCATTTCTATACTGAGGAACGCCTCCCCCACTGATCAGTGCTGCTTTTACCTCATCTACAGTATGCATCAAGTAATATTTCTGTTAAAATCTCAACAAGCATAAGAATTCTTTCCAGACTGGATATTAATTGAGTTTCGGTGGCCTCGAGGGTTGCTGTGTTTACAAAGAGAAATGCTCTCGGGGGTGTTGAGGTCTGTTTGAGCCTCCCTGCTAGGACATGCATATGGATAGCTTCTTTATCATTCAAAGCCTTTTCTCTTTAATTAGTTTGTGTGTGTGTGTGTGTGTGTGTGTGGTGTGGGGGGGGGGTGGTGGTGGAGAGAAAGGGACAGACACTTATTGTGGTGTTTAATTTATTCATGCTGCTTGTCTCATTTTACCACCGACCTTTTGTTGACTCACAGCAGCAAAACACAACAGCTTTAGAAGCTCTGACGCTATGTCCACATTACAGTCGAGATGAGGTTTTGGGTATAAAATAGCATCCATCATTAACATGTGTGGAAACGCATCACCTGACCATTTGGCGCTGCTGGGCATGCTAGTAGCGTTTTTAAATGCAGAATTTAACTGGAAAACCAAATATGGCATAGATGGGGTCAACAGAGCGTGCAGTTGATGCCTTTGTTTTCTTCTGGAAGAAGGCTCAGGCAACACAGTGAATGATACAACCCATCACTGCTAAAATATAATCTGAATGAACCAAAAGTTTCCATGTCTGTGGACATGAGCCACAGACATAGTAAAAGTTTTTGTTTTAGCATAGACATATCTCGAGCCATTTCATTTAGTCACAGGAAAAGGTGAGTTCCCTTTTGCTACGTTATTACAGCTGGATGTGGAAACAGTGGGCGGATTGTTGCACTCTAAGAAAGTGTAAAATTCATATGTAGGAGGGCAGTGGCTCAGGTGGTAGAGCGGGTTGTCTACCACTCCCAGCTACTCTGGTCTGCATGTCAAAGTATCTTTAGGCAAGAAACTGAACCTCAAGCTGCCTGTGGTGCATCCATTGAATTAGGCCTACGTACATAACCTATGTAAGTGACGGACGTCGTTGCTGCCATTTCTGTGTGTGTGTGTGTGTGTGTGTGTGTGTGTGTGTGTGTGTGTGTGTGTGCGTGCGCGTTAATTACTGTGTGGTCATGTCCCATGCTTTGCATGCAGTGCCGGCCAACAGAAACAAATAAAATGTTGGGACTTTTTCCCCTTCGGGGTCCTCGCTTTTTGAGTGAACATCTTTGTTCCCCATATAGTTTTTCACTTCTTTGTTCATTCCCTACATTCCATTTCAGTAGTATTCAGTAGTATTTCATCAATCTCTCTCCAGGAATTTTTGAGTCCTTATATTGATGCTGTGATTATTCCTTATATTGCGATGATGTTGTTCTCTCACTGATGAATTCAAAACTGCAGGGAAAATTAGCTGGAAATGCGTGGGAGGGATTGACGGTGCAGAACAGGCCAATTATGGGTTGCGCCGACCTGAGGTGTAGTTGCATTTCTCAAGAGGTGCACATCAGGTTACTGCGTAGGATTCGGAGGCATTTCCAGTTACATACATAGGCCCAACAAAGACCCAATGCAGGAGTCTAATTCAGGCCTTAGACAAAATGTGCTTAGTCATATAAAAAAGCACTGTATTTGAATGTGTGTGACTGGATGAATGAGACTTGTAATGGAAAGCGCTTTGGTTGCTCAAGTTGAGTAGAAAGGGGCTCAGTCCCAGTCCAGTTACCATTTATTGTTGTTATGGGCTCATTTTGGCAGGGTGTGGAATTTTATGCTCATAATCAGCTAGAGTAGCTTTGCATGAGTCACAGTTAAAAATATTGGTCTTACACTGGACCTTAGTGCAGCCCCTCATTTTCTCCCCTCTCTGAAACAAGCTATTTTTGGTCCCTGCCCCCTCGCTTTAGGTGAGCTTTCTTCTCTTTTGTTGCCCCCACATAAACAGGTTTATAAAACAGAGGGGTGGGGCATCTTTACCAGACACTAACATATCAGCAATATCTGAAGGAGAGAGCGCTTAGAGCAAATCAAAACAATTAGTTGGAGATGCTATGCATTTGTTAGCAGGTGAATGGAGCATTAAGCCATAAATGAAGTGCTGTTGTGGTTGGCATCCTGACTTTTGTCCTTTTTGCTTGTTCAATTCTGAACACAAAACTGAATTTCTCTGTACATTTTCTGTTTTCTCAGGTGTTTCTGTTCTTCTGCGAAACCTGCTCGGTGCCTATCTGCAGGGAGTGCAGCATGGGCCGTCACATGGGCCACACTTTTGTTTACCTGCAAGATGCTGTTCAGGACTGTCGCGCCATCACCATCCAGCTGCTGGCAGATGCACAGCAGGGACGACAGGCAGTACAGGTAGGACAGGAACCTCCCTGATAAATTCTCTTGAGTGTGAACAAAACCAAGGACCTGCAGGTGAGATTCTCTTACTTCTAACAAAAAAGAGACCTTGTGATGATTAAAACATGCAAATCAACCTTTATCAGTGCCTAATGAGGCCGAGCGGAAACCAAGGAGAGCAGCTGTGTCCTTCGATCGTCCTTCGGGACAGAGTGACCACCTATTGGACACAATCGGCTTCAATATGTTTGAGAGTGACCAGTCCCGGGGTGCAGGGAAGCCTCAGGGGTTAGAGGTGTCCAGCTGGCCTTAAAAAGAGGGTGGGGCCGCATGGAATGAGTTCTTTCGGGTGGGGGGCAGGGCTAAAGGTCAAAGGGGAGGAGGAGTGGAAAGGAGGATGGGGGGAGGGTAGATGAGGTATTTAAAGGATTTCAGAGAAAGGAAAACTCCCCTCTTCTTTCACAGAAGTGCAGCACTTTGCCCTTCTGTATTCACTCATTTCCCCCTCCACCTCGTTCTCCCACTCCCACACAAACACACACCTCTCTTCATTTACATAATTATAGGTTGGGTAGCAGCATCCCACCCCTTGATATTCTTGCTTATACAGTGACACATGCATGAGTTTAAAAAAAAATGTGCCTGGACAGTCATGTTTTTTTTCTTTTTATGCCTAAATCACTGACAAAAACTTTTTTTTTTACATTAAAAGTATGGGACCCCGTTCCTGGGATTTCCTGCTTTTACTGTGTTTGGGGAAAAAAAAAAATATATATATATATATATATTGTTAAACTTTTTTTCTTTTGGAGTCTATAGATTAGTTGTAAGTTTTGAAATGTAACCTTGGCTTGCAGGAATATGTCAGACACACCAGTGTTATCTAATTTGCTGTGAGGGTGAGGCAGTGGTTGTGACCTTGGTAAACACTCACACAAAACATGAAACACTAGCTGTTGCACTGAGGTCACAGGACTTTCTGGCACATATGATCTGTTCAGCAGAGCATGCACCTCACCTATCCATTTCCCAGCTTTTAACCCCTGTATGACTGCGCCCTACTTTGTACCTTAATGGATGGGTACTTACAGGGATGCACTGATGCTCTGTAGTCGATACCCATGCTTAATATAACGAGTTAGCTGGTGCAGTGTTTTTGTTTGGTTTTGTTTTTTTTTGTTCTAGGTCTTTGTCACATTGTCTGTATGATACTGCTGCGTATTTGAGTGCCTGTGCAGTGCATATGTCAATAAATTCAGAAATGTCACCATGCAGATCTGCCAAACTCCTGGCCAGAAATTAAAAATCTGGCCCCGCAGCACAGCACACATTAGAAATCCTCAACAACAGCCACATATTTCCTTTAATGAAAAGGACCGGGATGTGTGTAGCTGAGTCATAAGATACACCACCTGCCATCTGGCAGCACCTTAGGCTGGTCTGTGTGTGTGTGTGTCCACTTTTGTCCAGGTCACCACAGGAGTAAACACTGAAGCCAGATAATGTGCAGAGACACACGTAGGCATAGGCAACACACACACACACACACATACATATACTGCTGTCCCCCGAGGTAGGAAATTTCCGCCCACTCTATACCCATTATCTTCCTTGACCCCTAACCCTGGACTTGTGACCTCCTGGTTGGCCGGAGCTCTATGCCTCCTAAGGCTTGATTGGTTAGTTTGACTCTCTTTGTGTTGCAAGCTGTGCTCCTCTGGGAATGTGAAGAGAAATGCGGAAGATGATGGAGACACAGAGACTGCGAGGGAGAGAAAGATTGAGACCTGGAAGCAAGAGACAGAAAATAAAAAGTACGGGAAGAAAACTGATGTAGATGAAGGGGTGGGGGGGCCGGTTTGGAAAAAAATCATTAGATAGATTAACTATCAGAAGAAGGAAAAAAAATCTATTTTGTAGAAATGCACAGACGGCTAGAAAAAAAGGTGGTGGCATTTAAATTTCAGCATGGCTCCTTATTAACTTTATTGATAAGTCGCCCCCTCTGATTCCTTCAGAATTCCCTTCCTGCTGTTTCTTCTCTGGGGGCCTGATTTAGTTGTCCCTTTAGCTGGCCATTTCAAATGGCCAGGCCAAAGAGAAAAGAACCCTGCTGCCATTCTTTGTTGCTGCAGGGATGCAGTGGGGGGTGGGCGGTATACGTCTTAAGACGGGGGCTGCAGATCGCGACCTGTGGTGGTTTAGCTGACCTTTGATCCTTGCGGCCGATATCACAAAGGAAGACTTAAACCCACCTCCCCTTCGTCCCTGTGAGGTCCTGTTCACCCTCTGACCCCCCCCCCCCTAGAAACTGCCAGAGGAAAAGCCAGATAAAACTCAGAATGCGAGGGGGGCACAAAGAGAAAATTCAGTGTTGTAAAAGTTGAGCCTTTTGTTTGGTGCTATTGCTTTTCAGTGCTTGTATTTATCAAGGTTATAAAATACTTTCTGTTGAGTCTGACTATAAAATCCCACCCCTGCTTTTAAGTTCACACACTGGTTCTAATTGTAAATACAACACCGTAAGCATCCTTCCATGTGGCTGTATAAGGCTGGCTATACTTTAATGATACAATGCTGGAGTTTTGTTACCAAAGCACCATTGTTCTGCTGTTTTTATTCTTAACCTAACAAAGCATGCAATGGCAACTTTCAATACTTGACTTTTTTCCGCTATCCATTCTGTGGATACTTGATGCTCAGTGTGGAGGTTCAATGAACCGCCCCACAAATGGAAAAACCCACCCGATAGTCACGTGATTTTGTTTATTTATTTTAAAGTCCGTTCATTCCAGCAGGAAGTTGCATCATTTTTGGGCAGTGTGAAGTGACTTCCTATTCCTGGCCCATGTTTCCTCCTCCCTTTTTAAAAGTGCCACCAAATGTGACGACAAGAATAGATCACAAAAACTCTGCAGGTGCTTGTGCAGTGATTTGGAAGGAAGATGTCACATACAGTGTCCTTTCTTTTATGTTTCCTGATCCTCTGCATCCTGTTTCTGTGTCCCATCTGGCTAATAAAACAGACCAGTCTTTACTTGTTCTCGTCCTTTGTCACGCTGCAGAGTGAAAGACTATTGTTTAAATTTACACATTAAAGTGCTCTCTTTGTGCCTTACCATTGATAGTGGTATTTTTTTTTTTTTTTATTGCAGCTTTTCTTTCTTGTACTGATTGTTCCCAAATTTGACAGTGTGGTGTTAAATCACATCTTACATTTTTTGTTTCTCCAGCTCAGCATGGATAAGGTCCAGGCCATGGCAGAGCAGGTGGAGATCAAGGCTAAAGTGGTGCAAACGGAAGTGAAGGCCCTGGTCCTAAGACACAAAAAAGCGCTGGAGGAGAGGGAGTGTGAACTTCTGTGGAAGGTGAGCTGCTACCTTTACTGTACTGGTCAGTCAGTGTAGTGGTCCAAGGTTTGAATCCAATGGCCGGCTGGTTTCTTTCTGTGTGGAGTTTCCACGTTCTCCCCATGAAGGTAGTGGGCAAGCAGTTCAGATTATATTTAGTTTCAGCGTTAAATGTAGCCTCCAATTTAACTGAGTCGCCCCATCCTAGGAAAAGTAACTACGTGTTGCAGTGACAAAACCAGAACAACTCTGACCGCTCGTCTTGATGCTAATTTGCAGTGTAAATGCAGTACGTTGATCAGCACGAGGACGCCTCCATTAAACAAAACATAATGGGTTATATTTGTGTCTAGTTTGCACACTGTGCAAATGCAATGGCAAATACTCTTCCAATGCAGACATGTGCCATTTCTGTCCTTTTCACAGCTCTGAAAATCCATGTATACTAGACTCAACATAAGCAGCTCAGTGTCACCAGAGCACGAATAAAAACAGAAATACACCCACTTGAGAGTAGACGCTAAGAACATTAAACACAGGACTGTAAATCAATCTGAAGGATGCACAGTTTTAGTGGAGCATGCAGGGCATATAGTGTACATGTCAACACTGGTTAATTAAACAAAATCAAGGCACCAGCTGTTACTTTGGCAGTTTGGCCTAAAGCCTGAGGAAGAAGCAGGGCCACCCAGGTTTAAAGAAAGATCCATCACTCTGGGATAACTTTGCCTCCAATTCTCCTTTCTTACCATTACAATAGCAGCCCCCCCCCAGCCAGTTTTGGTCCATGATTTCTGCCTGCAGTTCTGCTCACCGTTGGATCTGAAATGTCTTTATTACTCTAAACAAAATTTCATCTGGGTTAATTGTAATGTGTATTTATCACTATTTTTCAATAAAAAAAAAAAATGTCTCAACTTTATTGGGGGGGGGGTTACTGATGGTCACAGTGGTGCCAGAAAAATGGAAAACTGACTCCAGTAAGGCGCTCCACAGTGACTCGGCACTGTATGTCTAAAAGTGGACAGTTTCAAGGCTGTGAGCTGATTAGAGGGTAAACCATGTCATATATGTGACTGAGTCTGGATGTGCCTCATGAGGCTGTGTAAATAAGTAGGCCAGGCATTCAGCTGAGGAACTAAAACTAGCTGTCCGTTCAGCAGAAAGCCTGACTTTAGTCTTTGTCCTCGGTGACTCTTAAGTGTAACTCGAGTCTCACAGATGCAAATTGCAGTTTCACCTATGCCACGGGTTAACAAAGAATCCTTCTCTTTTGGGAGTCTTTGTTTCTTTCAGGGCCCTCCCCACTATCAGAAGTCCTTCTAACCACAGAGGCAGTCAGGCTATTGTGTTTTACTCTTTTTCTTTTTTTTTTCTTTTTTCTTTTTCTTTGTTAGGTCCCAGTAAGTAAAAGCCTGGTCACTGCTTCTCAGATTCTACCACCCTCTTTAATGCTTTATTCTCCTTGACTGTACTGGAACTTAATATGACTTCTAACAGGAGCAGTGTTACCGTTAAACAACAGTCAGGTTACTTAAAAGAGGGGAAAAATACACGCACACACTTTTTTTTCTTTTTCTTTTTTTTTGAACTAATAAATCATTTTGATACTTCCCTCTGTTTTTCCTCTTCCTCTATCTTTGAGAACAGTGTATTTGTGTACAGTGTTAAACACTTTGTGTTGTATTGTTCAATCAGAAAAGCTAGAGTTTACAGAAAATGGTCCAAAAAAGAGAAAATGTCCAGAGAGCGGCGGTTCTGTAGGACAATTCATACAGGCTCATCAAAAGTGGATAGCAAAGGATTGAAACCATGTTGTCTGGTCTGAGTCTGTTTCTGTTGCAACATTCGGCTGGTAGGGCAGAAAGATGTTTCTTGAACATGACAGGGTGTTCACTGTACTCGAATGCCCTCCACAGTCACCAGATCTCAGTTCAACAGAGCACCTTTGGGGTGTGGTGGAAACAGGAGATTCACATCACAGATGTGCAGCTGACAGATTTGCAGCAACTGTGTGATTCTGTCATGTCAATATGGACTAAAATCTCTGAGGAATGTTTCCAGCACCTTGCATAATCTGAGCCGTGAAGAATTAAAGCAGCAGAAGGCAAAGGGGGTCCAGCCCAGTACTGGCAAATAATGAAGTGTCTGAGTCTATTCTCTTCTTTCTCTCAGACCTGGCTTGGTCTGCGATATCCAGTTTGAAGTTCCAAAGAACATGTCTGTGTTTAGGCTGCATTGAGTTTCACCTTTTAGTGTGTAAATGTGGTTTATTAATGAGGGCAAACACATGCCACAAAGTTCTGGATAGTAGTCTAAACTGAGGCAGCCATTTTGTTTAAGGCCTACTCCTCTTTTTTTTTTTTTTTATTTCACTCTTAGTCTTTAAGGTATTTTGAGCATGCAGTGGCATCACCATAAAACAAAGTCTATTGAAATTGTGCATGTTGTTGGCTACATTTTGTTGTTACTTATCACCCATACTGACTATTCTTTCAGGTCGAGAAGATCCGTCAGGTGAAGGCCAAGTCTCTGTACCTGCAGGTGGAGAAACTCCACCAGAGTCTGACGAAGTTGGACAGCACCATTGCCGCTGTGAGCCAGGTGCTGGATGAGGGCCACCACCTGGATGTGCTGCTGGCTAGGGAGCGAATGCTCACTCAGATCCATGAACTCAAGACCCTCAGGGGCTTGCTGCAGCCACAAGAGGATGACCGCTTCATGTTCACTCCTCCAGACCAGGTCAGCACTGCAACTGCAACATGATCACAAACTAGTGATCTTAGTTCAACTAATTGTTGCTGGCATGTTTTCAACTTTACAAATAAATGCTCTTAACACAAAGCAGCTCAATTAATTGCATCATTGTTCCCTGCAGGCTCTGTACATAGCCATCCAGTCCATGGGTCTGATTAGCAGCGGGGCGTTTGCCCCGGTGACCAAAGCCCATGGTGAAGGTCTGAAAAGCGCCCTTTGTGGTAAGCCTGCCTCCTTCACTGTGGTTGGATGTGATCATGATGGCGAGCCTCGTCTTTCGGGTGGGGACGCAGTGTCTGCAATACTCATGTCAGTTACAGATGGAAGCGTGTCCGCAGCAGAGGTAACGGATCACCAGAACGGCTCGTACAGCGTCAGCTACCTGCCGAAATGTGAGGGGGAGCACCTTGTGTCTGTGTTGGTGTGCAACCAGCACATCCAGGGCAGCCCCTTCAAGGTGATTGTGAAGTCTGGGCGGAGCTACGGGTCGCTCGGTTCCCAAGTGTCATCCTTTGGATGTGAGGGCGAGGGAGATGGTCAGCTGTGTCGACCCTGGGGCATCTGTGTCGACAAGGAGGGATACGTGGTGGTGGCTGATCGCAGCAACAACCGTATACAGGTAGAGGAGGTGTCATTGTGATGTCATTTTGTAATGAAATGGAAAGTCTTAAGAAGAGCACTTTATCAGTTAATTCAGGCTCACGGTTTAATTCAGTTGATATAAGGTTCTTGCGTTTGAGTGATGCTCAACATACGCAATACTTTTTGTGAAAGCATTAGCTGCGTTTACATTAGAGTGAGTGCATGAAGCCAGGTTGAGTCCTGCAGTGTACAGCACTGAGTAAAAACTACACAAATGCACAGCTGAGTTCAGCTCTTGTGTTGAGACATTAAAGAAGAATAATCAAGCAGTGTTTCCTCACTCCAGATATTCAAGCCTTGTGGTGCCTTCCACCATAAGTTTGGCTCTCTGGGTTCTCGTCCTGGTCAGTTTGATCGTCCGGCTGGGGTTGCGTGTGACACTCAGAGACGAATTGTCGTGGCTGATAAGGACAATCACCGTGTGCAGGTAGACATTAACAGCACAGGCCTGCTCAGTAATGTTTCATAACAGCTGGACTTGCCTTTATGGTCCATAATTACCAGAAAGTTTGCCTGGGTAAAAAGCCCTTAAAAAGTTGGCTTGTGAAAAAACTCATACACATTTATAAACATATAGTTCCTTATGTTTACTTTGTATCTACTCAACATGTAAACATATAAGGCTCTAAAACATTTGCTTTGTCTGACAGGTGTTTACTTTCGAGGGCCAGTTTCTGCTGAAGTTTGGGGAAAAGGGTACCAAGAATGGGCAGTTTAATTATCCCTGGGATGTGGCCGTCAACTCCGAGGGTAAGATCCTGGTCTCAGACACCAGGAACCACCGTGTGCAGCTCTTCGCCCCTGACGGCTCTTTCCTCAACAAGTATGGCTTTGAAGGGGCCCTGTGGAAACACTTTGACTCTCCCAGAGGAGTAGCCTTTAACCACGAAGACCACCTGGTGGTGACCGACTTCAACAACCACCGGCTCCTGGTTATCCGACCGGATTGCCAGTCGGCTCGCTTCCTGGGCTCCGAGGGCACTGGAAATGGGCAGTTTCTGCGGCCCCAGGGTGTCGCTGTGGACCAAGAGAACCGCATCGTCGTGGCCGACTCCCGCAACCACCGAATCCAAATATTTGAGCCCAACGGAAACTTCTTATGCAAATTTGGCTCACAGGGAAGCGGCTTCGGACAGATGGATCGCCCCTCCGGTGTGGCTGTGTCACCTGATGGAGCCATCGTTGTTGTTGACTTTGGGAATAATCGTATCCTCAAATTCTAAAGGAAAAGTCTATTTTTGCATTCTCTCCCTACCTGTGCCCCTTTTGCAGATATTCCAGTGAAGGAAACAGTAGAGAGAATGAATTGGCCGAAAACGAGGAGAGCCCAAAGATGAATGGGAGCACGCTGAAATGAAGGGAAATTAAAACTACAGATTATTTTTGTCATTTTCATTTCTATTCTACAAAATCAGATACTTGTGGTATATACAACAAAGGGGACCTTTACAAATTGATAATCAGTCGAAAAAGAGCCATATTTCCCTTCCTTTGTCTCAGCTGTTCTGAATTCTCTGTCAGCTCTCCTTTAAGAAAACATCTCAGGGAATTTCTCACTTGTTCAAATCTTGTAATCTCTGCTCCGTACCTACCTCATTTAGCTCTTTATGAATGTACACACAGTCTGTGAGCAGAGGTTTTTGTCCGTGAAGTTTTACAAAGAAGAAAAGTCTACCTCTATACTTTGTTATTTAAGAGACAGAAAAAAAAACCCAATAGACTCTACATATAATATTTGCACAGGATTAATGGAATTCATTCTGTGCATTTTGAAATATGAGTAAACCTCCTGGATGTTGTTGCTGAGACAATACTCAGACCGCTGTAGAGGTTGCATGATTCATCCTAATTAGAAGGCTTGGCTGAGAGGAAACTAGTAGGGTAGTGTCTTTTTGATGTTTGTAGGGTAGTTAGTTTTTTGCTTGTGCATCGACCCTTGTCTTTGTGCGGCTCTGTGGTGTTTCTAGTGTCATGATAGCCTAAGAAGACTGTGTGAAGCAATGCCAAACCTTGATAGAATTAAAATGAGCTCAGGTCACCCTAAGACTGATTAAATTAACAGTACTTCTCAGGCTCTCCCTCTGGCTTTACTGGCTAAGGCTTATATGATGAATTTATCAATGTGTAGAAATATAAAGTTCAGCAGATCAGATTTAAATAACCCCTCTAATATTATGTCTTTGAACCCACGTAGACCCCAACCTCCCAATCCAGTGACTGGATAAACTGATGTATTTGTAACTACTAACCAGTCAGTTAAATAAAGTAATAATAATATGCAAGGAAAACAGTCTTCTCCAAATGGGAAGACCCAACAAAGGATTTTGGAGTTGAATCTTCCAAGATCTGTACCGACAGATTCATGTCAACATTGAATTAAAAAAAAAAAGTGGTAATTTAAGAAACTGAATGACATCGTTTTGATGAGGCCTTCTGTGGGATGAAAGCCTCAGCAATGGACCCATAATTTGGCCATCCAGATGACATTAATGACATCAGATTAAAGGCCTAACATTACAATCCTTGGGATTTAGATTGTGGTTGAAAGCCACTCCCATTGGCTCCTGGGGCCAAGGATTCGGTTCTATCCAATGAGAGCGGGCCACCGCAAAACTCAAATCTACTTATTGATGCTTGGAGTTGAGACACTTCCAGACTGAATGCTAGTAGACCAATTCCTCTAAAGACGGAGGTCTACAGAACAACTACTAGAGTCAACCAAAGTTAGAAATTCTGCACAATGGCCAACAGTAGATTTGGCAATTAAAAGAAAATCAGAATCCCCATTCAAAACATTTCTCAAATAATCATTATTGTTGAGAAGTCTAAAGTTGATAAAAACCTATTGAAATAGTTTATAGCACCGTCTGTTAGGTTTTGAAGAATAAAGTGTGCTTGGGTCATAGTTGGGTGTGCACAAGTACTTCCACTTCCTGCTACGACCAAGGCGTGTGAGTGCGTTTTCAAAGTAGATCCTTTTTTTTTTTCTTTTCTTTTCTTTTTGTGGAGAACAGGGGATACCGGCACCAAAGAGAAACTCTCCCTCCCCCACACATTTATCATCTCAGCTCATCATACAGTGCCACAGTTTTAGCCAGCCCATAGGCTCAAAGTAGCGTCTTTGATTAGCCTCGCACATATCCAAATTACCATGTGATGGATACTTCTTTGTGGTGAAAGCATTGTGGGGTTTTGATTCTCCCCTTGTCCTTCATTCAATCTGCCCCTCACTGCAACCACTAGACAATTTAGGTTCTGTTTGCCACTTTCTTAGCCTTGCAAAGATTCCTGAACTATTAAATACTGGCTGACTGGCTCTCACCTCTAAACATGATCAGGATTTACATCCTCCTGTCTCAGATATCCTTTACCTAAGTCATTGTTGGAGCTCCTTTCTCGTATACGTAAACTCCTAAATACCTCAAGTTTGTCCCTCATTGCTACTGTGCATTTAAACATTCAAATACCTCTACTTATGTTATTCATTCTGAATACCTCATGTTTACGCTTTTATTTATGCATACCTCCTTGGATATTTATACCTCACACATATACCTCTTTTTGTGTCACAGTACAGTGCATGTTCCCGTAACTCTAGGACCAAATATCATGGTACTGTTCCAAGTTGGAATAACGTGTGCTTTATGGTCATTGCTCCATGCTTGTAAACCTGAACAGCCCTTGGTTTGTTGTAGGTACTGTAAGTGGCCTGGTAAATTATGCCTTTTCTCACTAAGAAACCAAATGAATCAGATGAAAGCATTGTGCCAAAAGGATCTGTGAGAGTTCTGTGCCAAGCAGAGTTAGTTTTGGACCACGCTGTTGTCACTGGACCATTATATCATTAGATGCAAATGTTAAATCAGAGCACCTGTGGATAAATCCTCTTCCTCTGATTGGATGCACTTAAGAGGGCTGGGCGCCGTTTATCTTTTACCTCATGATGATGGACATGCAGATTCCACTTGTACTTTGTTACCGTGAGCCAGGGGTGAGGGGAAGAGGAAACGGCCTCTTAAAGAATTAACATCACATGTCCGCCTTTAAATGCACATGAATTACCTCTTATTTTAGCACAATTGACGAATATTTCAGTGTGGATTTTAAGGATTTTCTCGATGTTGGTTGTGGATCTCTCTTTAAGATAACTGAACTCCACCTCTCAGACTATTGTTTTAAAACAGTGATTCCCAACCAGGAAGAGATGTTCCCCATCAAGTGAAGAAATGAGTGAAGCTGAGGAAATGTGAGCTGGAACGTTAACAGGTGACAAAAATAAAGAAGCAGGGAAAAGCTGCTGAAAAGAGCTAATTAAAATAGATTCTGAAAGTGAGTTAATGGTTGTAAGTATTCTTAACACTTCAAATTGTGAGTTAATAGGACGCAGCGCAGTCCGACGGCCGTTACAGAAATGGTTATTTTAATCTATCGATTCGTGCTCCTCAGCGTTAATTTCCCAACATTATTTTCATGTTCCTGAACACAACTTTTGATCAGTCCGTTTTCCCTGTGCGGACTCATGCTCATGTACATAAAATGACATAACATTTTTCCACTTTTAAAAGGTGGAGGGGGAAAGGTGCACATTTGGAGGTCAGAGGAATCGGCAGTGGAGTGAATCACCAGAGACCCCAGTTCAAGGCTTGCATGTCACAGATTTTCACACGATTTGTTTTGTTTTTAGATGGGATTTGGGTGGGTTGGGGTTAAAATACCACCGCTGTCATCTTTTTTTTTTTTTCTTTTTTTTTTTTAAAAAGCTTTGTTCTCTTGGTTGCTGCGGTGATGCCTTTCCGCTTTCTCTGGACAAAAACATAGACTGTATAAAAGATGGACTTAGCCAGTGTGATGTCATCCACTGGTCTGTGAAGCCTCATAGTGTCGACACCATCACAGTCTTGTGATGACGAGGGACGGGTCTGACTGTGAAACTGCTCATTTGCTAACAATTTGTCGATCATAACTCATTAGCCAAAGAGCATAACATAGATAATACTCCATTTTGAAGCCTTGTGTAACCATGTTTCAAAATACACTTAATTTTTATTCAGGATGACCTGAAACGAGTGACCGAGCCCATAAACTCTTCACGAAAGTCTTTGCGGAGACAAAGACAGTAAGCTGTCTTCCCACAGACTTCTACAGGACTGGAAGTCTTTTAACAACCACAGCTATCGCCATCTGGTGGCCTTCAGATAGAATGCAGGTTCAAGGCACTTTCCTATCAGCCGCGTCAGTGTGTGATTCTGACACAGAATATACACATTACTCACAAATGCGTGCTCACTGACAGAAAAAACATAATTTATGTCCATGAACACAAAAATTTTTTTGACACTATGTCATGTTTTGTGATGAGACTGGGCTTAGCCAAAAAAAAAAAGCATAGCTACACATTTACATGATGATATGGATAAAGAAATAAATTATTGGGCCAACAAAGGATGTGAAGGACACCTTAAATAGTTAGCTAAAATATTTCCAATTTTAATAAAAGTTTCTGTTATTTGACTTAAAGTACAGGTAGCAGATAAATTGTGAACTTATGGATTGAGCAGTTGAAATTGCCAGATGATGTATGGATAAGCAATAACAGTTGTTCACTAAAAAAATAAGTTGCTGTTGGAGTGGAGTAGTAGCTTCGGGTAGCGGATGAATGGCAGAAAACAGGACACAGTATGGGGAACGTCAGGATGAAGAAGGTTGGGAATCACTGGCTTAAACAAATACATGGGAGGATTACACTAAACAGGCTAGTTTATTACCAGGATGTAGCTGTTAGCACACTGACCCTGCTGCTTTAACCACAACGCCGTGTTTCAACCAATAAGATTGTTTTTTTGTTTTTATTCTTCTCAGTATTACCCTATTACATGTTCATTCATGTTGCATCGGGTTTTATTTTTTTAATTAAGATTGCAGAATTCTATCTTTAAGATCCTTAGGTCTTCACTCTTAAAGAGGAAAAATGTATTTTAAACCTTTTTATTTGCTTTTAATTTTGTTGCATGCTTTAAAAAGTCTATGTATTATTCTGATGTCTCCTAGATAGCTGTTGGAAAAACTCAGATGGAGTGGGTAGCTGATTATTGGGGTGGTTTTACCAAAATGTATGCCCAAAGATGAGCGTGTGGGTGCGTGCGTGTGTGTGTTAGGATTGTATTGAATGGAATTAACCTTTGACTTTTGTGATTGTATTTCTTGTTTTCTAGAGGCTCTGCAAAGCACCAACTGTTTGGGTAGCCACACTCTGATTCCAGAGAAACAACAGGCAGAGTTTTGACTGGTGTGACCCTCGACCATTAGTGATTAATTTTCCTTAACTCCCTCTAATATGCTTAATGAGTAGGTGCATTGGCATGCTGTCCTTTTATGCTGAAGTCCTGTTGTAAAAAGCTTCCCTACTCAATTTATAACGATAAATCCATCAGTAGGTGTGAGGAATGACAAGGTTTCTCCAGCACAAACTAGCAATCATCTCCCCATCTTGTATCCAAACCCACCTACGTGTAGTGATGGCTGCTGACACATGATCAGTTGACTGCAGCCCTTCTCTGCATTGCTTTTTTTTTTTGTTATTTGCTTTTTTGGGGGGTGTTTTGTCCAGCATTTTATTTCTGGCCTCTCACAACTTAATGGGAGAAAACAACGCAAAGCTGCACCATGCGAGGTGTGGAAGGTCGTAGACCTCCTTTTAAATGATTGTATACTCTAAGAAAAAAAAAAGGGGGTTGGGAAATTTTAGAAAGGAAAAGACAAAACTCAGGTAGTTCTCAGCAGCGCTGTGCTGCAGGTGTCTCATTGAATCGTGTAGTGATAATGTAGTGACTCCCCCACCCCCACTGTTATGATCTCTCCGTAATAGTCTGATTCTTTTGTGTGTCCACTTGCATATTATAAAACCGATAATTTCTCAATTTGAAAATAATGCTTTCAATTTGTACCCTGATTCTTCTTTTTTTCTTTTTCTTTTTTTTTCTTCAAGTTTGTTTTTTCTTTAACAAAAAGTACAAATATTCACACCGCTTGATGCTCATTGGCCCTTTTAGAATGTATTTTGTGAAGAAAAGGGTTAAATGGGATCTTGTAGCTCTCTCAGCTGCAGCTGTCTGCTGGTAGCGTTACAGAACAGAACAGAAACCGCAGAAAATCTCCCAACATTTAGCAGTGCTGTGTTTAAGAAGGCAGCTTTAATATCAACCATGACGGGAGTGGTTTGCCCCGAGCCAGCTTGTCCCGTCCGCCGTGTCCTGTTCTCCCAGCAGCCGGTTGCGTGTTGAGTGGACGCTGTGTGTGTGTGTGTGTGTGCTTGTGTGCACGTGCTGCATCTCTGTTGTCTGAGCAGAAATCCACTGAATGTATCCTCCTGACAGTCCAAGAGACAGGGCGAGCTCACGTGGCCAGCTGAGTTTAGATGGGTGCTGCTGGTGCTTCCTTATCCACGCTGCAGTGTGTTTCATTATCAGTTAAACCTTGGTGTGTGTGGTGTTTTTTGTTTTGTTTTTTTTAATTTCATTATTTTATTTTGCACACATTTGCACATTGCAGTGGATGGAAGTGCAAATGTCAGGTCTTCAGTCTAAATAAAGCAGCGGAGACTATAATATATTGGCCACGTGCTGCTCTCTCTGCACTCTGTGGACTTTAAACATTTCCTATGCAGTTTTTTTTTTTTTTTTTAAATTTTGGGTTGTTTTCTTTGTTTACACTTAAATAAAGTTGAATTTCTTTGACTTAAAAGTCCTGCGACTCTTTCTTTGACTCCAAGGTGCTCAAAGAGGGGTGATGATTTGGGCTTGTTTTGCAGCTCAAATCATCACCCCTCCACCACCACTGTGATTGACAGCTGGTCTGAGGTGTTGGTGCTGATATGCTGGGATGTCCAATCCTGGGAAGATTGTGACATTGTGTGAACACACACCTGAATGCTCCACACCTGTGAACTGCCAAAACATCTTTTTATATAGAGGTGCTCACAATTGCCCATGAACAGTTAATCAAGTGCATTTGATTAGCATCACCTGGCTGCTATTTACACTCATTTCCTATGGAAGCTGTGATGGTTCACTTAATTTTTCAGGACTGTACTTAATTCACAGTATGAGCTGCATACTGTGTAGGAACAGAATCAGGAATACTTCATTGATCCCAGAGGGAAACTTCTGTTGTTACAGCTGCAACCGTTTCATTTAAATTAATAAAACCAGAAAAAAATAAAATACACTAAAGGTATAAAAAAAACTAAAGAGATAATTTGGCTATATACACAAATAAATCTTGAGTGCAGTGGCTGTGACCGTAAATATAAATCTGGAGTATACTGAATTATATACATGTACAATGTATATGGGCAATCTTTTTTTATGTATAAGTGTATGTAAAATGTATATGTACAATTTTTATGTACAGTTGTATGCACAGATACTAAATAAATACTGAATAAATGAATGACACTGGTGAACCACAGTGTCACCTATTAAGGGAGGAGTTCTAGAGTTTGATGGCCACAGGTAGGAATGAGCTCCTGTGGTGCTCTGTGGTGCATTTTGGTGTAATGAGTCTTGCACTGAATGTGCTCCTGTGTCCTATCACTGTGTTGTAGAGTGGGCGGGAGCCATTGTCCATAATGGCCTGCAGCTTAGACAGCATCCTCCTCTCCGACACTGCCATAAGCAAGTCCAGCTTCACTGCCACAACATCACTGGCTTTGCGGATCAGTTTATTGAGTCTGTTGGCATCTACCGACCTCAGCCTGCTGCCCCAGCTTGCAACAGCATAGAGGATGGCACTCGCCACCACAGACTCATAAGCTCCTGAGCATAGTCCGGCAGATGTTGAAGGACCTCAGGCGTTCTTAGCCCTGTCCAGTTTGTTGTCAGTGTGTACTCCCAGATATTTGTAGTACTCTACGGTGTCCACACTGACCCCCCTGATGGACATAGGGGCCACCGGTGCCTTGTCTTTCCTCAAGTCCACCACGTTTTTTTGTCTTTGTCACGTTGAGCTCTAGATGGTTCCGCTCGCACCATGTGACAAAGTCCTTCACCGTCATCCTTTACTCATCCTCATCCCCCTGCTGATACATCCAACTATTGCAGAGTCTCTGAGCAGTAGCTGAAGTCAGAGGTGTAGAGGGTGAAGAGGAAGGGAGAGAGGACAGTTCCCTGTGGGGCTCCAGTGTTGCTAACTACACTATTAGACACACAGTGCTGCAGGCGTACATACTGTGGTCTGCCAGTCAGGTAGTCAACAATCCAGGACACAAGGGGTGCATCTACCTGCATCGCTGTCAACTTATCACCCAGAAGAGCAGGCTGAATGGTGTTGAATGCACTTGAGAAGTCAAAGTATAAAGTATTTCTGATTCTGAACGCACACATCTTCATTTAGAGCCTAAATAACTGAAACTGCCCTCAAGAGTTTGTATTACATTTTTATATAAGCAGTAATATACACACACACACACACTCAGTAAATGGGTAAATCTGGTCTAGGCTGAAAAACCTGCCCTGTGTTTGGACAGACACTGGTTTCACTGGGGGAGGGAATAAACACTTCACCTATTGGGTAATGAGCCTTTCTTTGCATTACTGCTGATTAACAGACCTGTTACTGGAGTTTAGTGAAGGTGAATGTCCTAAGTGTTTCACTATAAGCAGCTATCTTCCTGAGGGGTCAGTGCAGTGATATGGAAAATGTAAATTTAATAATAGGAGCAAATTTGGGACTTTTATGTATTTATCCAAGGTTTAACAACTGGACAGCACTTAAAGAAAGGCAACTAGCAGGTTAGGAATGTGTGCCCGTGTCTTGTCTTGTGGGAACTCAGGACACTGAAATGCTCTTGATCACAAAGTAATTTGTAATTAAAATCAATCAAGGATTATCCAAAAACAATCTACATATAATCATAAATATTTAAATAAATTGCGCAATGAGTTTAGGAAAGCCAACAAAACTGATGTTGTCCTTGACGAGTGCAATCTGGGCTGCTATCTCCACCTAGTGGACAGGACAGGCAAAATAAATAAAATCTTTTTTGTTGAAGTCACATCATGAGACATGCTCTTGTGCAGGAATGAATTTGAAATGATTTTGGTGTAATTACTGGCAGTCACTTGTACCTCATCTGTTTTTTTAAAAGGAGCTTTAAAAAAAATGTGTGCACGTGCAGGGTTGTGCACTGACCAACTGTTCAACACCTTCCTGGGCTTAATCTCGAGCAAAAAGCACTCACCTCTGATCACAGTCAGCTGTTGTTGCCAAATCTACAATATGGGCTAAAATAATCATGGTGTAATTCCCCTCTCAGCAGCATGGTGTCATAAAATTGACATTCATGAAATGCCTTCCATAAAACTAAAGAAAATAAAAACTTTTTCACACAGCTTTACAATTTCACCTGCAAGGTGAGGGAGTTGTCATACATAGAACTGATCACATGATTCTTAGGTCATCCCTTTATAGCGAAGGCGATGCTGTTACATCCATCCCTTTGTTATTGAAATATCTCTAGTGTTTAATACAGTCGGTTGTGGTTTTTCCACTTAAAAGTAGAGACAGTACCTTGTCATATTGAGCTGTGCCTGTATGCACTCCACCAGGACTCTGTATGGTATACGGTGCAGCATGACAGCATCAAAAAAGATGGTCATGTGACTGCAGGTGTACACTGTACTCAACATGGTTGAGGTCATGTTTAGTCCAAAACCAGAGGAAGTGAGACTCAAAGGTCTATGTTTGCACAGAGGAAACAGAAAATAATCCTTTTGTAAAAAAAAAAAAAAAAAAAAAAGAAAAAAGAACATAGTTTAATTCATTCAATGCAAAACTGCTTGATGTAGCAATAAAACCTCATTCGTACCCCTGGAAGTTAATGTTTAACATGAAAAATGCAAAAATGTTTCTCTCTCATGTTGAAATACTTTGATCAGGATTAACATTATGATCACTGACTGGTGAATAATACTGATTACCTCTTCATCATGGCACCTGATACAGTATCAGGGAGCAAGTGAACATTTTGTCCTCAAAGTTGACGTGTTAGGAGCAGGAAAAATGGGCAGGCACAAGGATCTGCGTGAGTTTGACGAGGGCCAAACTGTGCTGGCTAGACCCCTGGGTCAGAGCATCTCCAAAACTGCAGGGGTGTTGTGTGGTGTTCCTGGTCTGCAGTGGTCTAGTGTCTCTCAAAGAGAGGCCCAGGGAAGAAACAGTGGTGAAACAGCGACAGGGTCATGGGCGGCCAAGACTCACTGATCCTTCATGGGGAACGCAGGCTGGCCCATGTGGTCCAATCCAACAGATGAGCTACTGTAGCTCAATTTGCTGACAAAGTTCATGTTGGTTCTGATAGAAAGGTGTCAGAATACACAATGCATCACAGTGTGTTGTGTATGGGGCTGCATAGCCGCAGACCAGTCAGGGTGCCCATGCTGTCCTACTGTCCACCTGCCGAAAGCGCCAACAATGGGCACATGAGCATCAGAGCTGGACCACGGAGCAATGGAAGAAGGTGGCCTGGTCTGATGAATCACGTTTTCTTTTCCATCACATGGATGGTCGGGTGCGTGTGCATCGCTTACCTGGGGAACACCTGGCACCACGGATGCATTATGGGAAGAAGGTAAGCTGACAGAGGCAGTGTGACGCTTTAGGCAGTGTTCTGCTGGGAAACCTTGGGTCCTGCCATCCATCTGGATGTTACTTTGACATGTACCACCTACCTAAGCATTGCTGCAGACCATGTGTACATCCTTTCATGGAAACGGTATTCCCTGATGGCTGTGGCCTCTTTCAGCAGGATAATGCGCTTTGCCACAAAGCAAAAATGGTTCAGGAATGGTTTGAGGAGCACAGCAATGAGTTTGAGGTGTTGACTTTGCCTCCAAATTCCCCAGATCTCAATCCATCTGTGGGATGTGCTGGACAGACAAGTCTGATCTATGGAGGCCCCACCTTCCAACTTACAGGACTTAAAGGATCTGTTGCTAAAATCTTGGTACAGATACCACAGCACACCTTCAGGGGTCTAGTGGGCTCCATGCCTTGATGGGTCAGGCCTGTTTTAGCAGCAAAAAGGGAAACAAAACAATATTAAGGCAGGTGATCATAATGTTACACTCCATCTGTGTATTTAGCTACATCATTTCTTCTAACAAGTTCAGTGATACCTTCTGGAAAAGGATGTCTCTAATTTTCTTCACCACATGGCAAGAAAAATTAATAATAATAATTTGGAAGGCTGGTAGGAAATGCTGCAGGGTGCTGATGGTCTATATTTGTGTTTAAGGACTCACAGAGGAAGCGTAAGCATGGCTACATCTGAAAATAAGAACTGAGAGCTGACTTTAATCAAGGAGACCTTAAAGCAGGTACAAAGTCTTTACTGTGACAGTCTACACCTTCATATCCTCTCAGCTAGCCTTCTAACTCCAGAAACATCGGATCTAGCAGCTGGGGTTTTGTAAGTTTAAGTAAAACATATAGGAAAGGCTTTTAAAGGAAAATCTTATAGAAAAAAATAGAAAAGAAAAAAGATCACACTTTTGGAGAAATTCAACCTTCAAGAAAAACCTATTATTTAATGTATTCCAATGTTGGGTGGCATGCATAGATTGTATATCATAAGATGGAAACAACCCCCTTGACATCACTTACTGGTTTTTGACTCTTTATTTTGAAGCCTTGATACTAATTTTTTGACGCCACCATGCTTCTTGTTTTGTTTGTTTTGCTTTGTTTCCAACCAGAAGTGACCATATTTGGATTTCTGTGAAAGCACATGTGATGCAGACTTGATTAACAACGGCTCAGATCAATGAGGTGCTGCAGGACGCCATGACAGTGAGGCACACTGTGCAGCTGAACCTAAAGGCAGCTGTTAAAATATTAGCCATTACAGCTGTGCTTTAATCACAAAGTATTTCTGGTAAAATTATTTTTAATCCACTTCCTCTCGAGTTTTGTCACATCAAAACACAAATATGTGAACAATTAATGAATTTTTTTTTTCCCGTCTGTACTGAGCACCTCTTGTCCCCCAAAGTGCCCGTGAGCTGGAGTGCTTATGTTCTTCACATTTTCCCCCACAGGGAAAAAGTGCATCAGATGCAGCCGGATGTAGTTCCCTTTCTCTGCAACTTGATGTCAGCAGTGCTACACCTCACTGCTGCAGTGGATTTGTGTTATGATACTGCGTTCTTGCAAGCTGCATGAAATGCGGGTGTACCGTGAGGCACAAAAGTGATGATGATGAGCTCTCTTGCTGTGTAAAGTGCTCCTCTGGTCCTCAGGCAGAGAGAGGCAGCAATGGAGGGGAGGTTACAAAAAGACAGAGATGAGTCGTGAACTGCAGGTTTGCAGAATCACAATGACAAGGTGCGTCACTGATCAAACACAACAGCAGGCTGCTGGGACCTCGAGCGTCTCCTGAGCTCAGAGTTGGGAAAACAGGAGCACCTGTATGTGCGAGCCCCCAGCAGATGGCTGGGAGGTCCTGAGTTGGTGTGTCAGTGTTTTCGTGTTGATTTCCTGATCCACTGTGTGTATGAGTGACTGTACGTGGCTCTCAGAGGAGCCAATTAGCTGTAGCAGACTGAGAGGGCCCCGCAGAGCACCGAGATCCAGACTGTTTCGCTTTGGTGGCGGCACAAACTCGACTGTTCTGCCAGAATCAGCCGAAAGCTTCAGTCACCTTTAGCCACCAAAGAGCTGGAATACACGCTCAGCATAGTTTCACAGTTTTTAGTAGTTAGTAAGTGGGAGAAATGTTAAATATAACTGAACCAGAGAAATGTAAGCAATAATTAAAATGTATTACATCGTTTCTCAGGGCAGCACTGGTTAGCACTGTTACCTCACAGCTAGAAGGTCCTGGGTTAGAAGCCACTTTGGCCCGGGCCTTTCTGTGTGGAGTTTACATGTTCTCCCCGTGTTTGTGTGGGTTTTCTATGGGTACTCCGATTTCCTCCCACAGTCCAAAGACATGCAGTTAGTGGGGTTAGGATAACTGGTGATTCTAAATTGCCTGTAGGTGTGAATGGTTGCCTGTCTCTCTGTGTTAGCCCTGCTGAGCTGTACAGGGTGTACCCTGCCTCTCGCCCTGAGCGGTTTCTGTTATATCTTAGGCCTGTTTCCAGAGCAAAACAACTGGGTGTGCATCAGAGGTTAGTGAGGGTGATCTCTGCCTTTACAGCTTACTAGGGCTACCCTTGGAAAAACCTGGAGCCCATTCTAATGGTTGTCAAACCATGTCTTTATTGACCGAGGTGGCAAAACTCTTTCCATTGTCCGAGGCAACCACAGACAAGGGAGGTTTGGGGGACCCGATTTTTCACCTGATACACCAAGGATTTGACTGACCCCATTTGTACAGAGTGGAGCTGACGGCTGACGCAGTCTTGACGCTGAGGTGACGGTGGGCTTGACGTATCCGATACTCCAGAGGAATGTGTCCACCCCTTCCGCCCCCCACCGCCACACCCTTCATGTGCCTTCACATCCAATTCAACCCTCTGAACTGAGGAGGTGTCAGGAAGGCGGTAGATGTGTGGTACGAGCAGCAGGGAGAGGAAACAGAGAGAGAGAGACACACATCGATTTTGTCTTGTATTTCACACTCTTCAAAGACTTTTCAAGCAGATTGACCCCAACTCACAGCCAAGAAATGTTTACGCTCCGCCTCATCACGGAGACAACCAGAACTCATGAGATAATGAGGCTTTCCACTCAGAGAGATAACAAAGTGAAGACAGGAAGAAAAACTTCTTACTGGATGTTGTGGATTTCCGAAAACACATTTTATGCCTTGTCCGTGTTTTCCCCCCATTTCATTTATCATTTCGCTCACATACTCCGTCCTAACATGCTCACGTCAGCGCCATCTCTAAATGTGTGTGGTGTCATGTAATATATGTAGTTGGATTTTTCCCCCTGTTGCTTGTTTTCATGTCTCTTGAACAGAGCTGTGGACAGAAATGTACAGACAGATTTTGCTCAGCAGGGAGCTAAAAATAAGGTGTTAAAATAGTCCTTATGTCCAGAAGCAGCAACTGTTAGATTTTTGTTGGTGCTTCTGGGACAGTTTGTGTTAAGCCAAGACTTTGCCTCATTTATTGTACATCTATAAGCAGGTGGCAGTGCAATAAAAGGAAGCTAAAGCCTCAAAAACTGCAGTTCATGGAGTGACCACTTGAGGCTGGCTCCAAATGTGAGTCAGTCCCCACAGACTGAGATTCTGAAATGTTCAACATTAGAGCTGAAACAAATATCCTTGCTGCCTGGTACAAAAACAGCGTTGGACTTTTTGACTTATTTCCCCCTTCATTTCAACTGTGTGAAGAGTGGATTTCTATATAGCTAATCTACTTAGGCGCCAGTCACACAGGCCTAGGTTGGTGACCACTTGGCCACCACCAGTTGCTGACTGGTTGCGATCAATTGCTAGGTTGCTGGCACTGAAATTGATTCCTATGCCCCAGCTTAGAGAACAAGCAGAGGTTCCTCGGTAACCAGTGGTTGCTGGGTAAAAATATGTATTCCCCAACTGGTTGGCAAGCAGTTGCTTAAGGTTGCTAGGTAAAATTGGTCACAAAGAGATATAGAGTACAACAACAAAACCTAAAGGACAGCTGGAGACATGATGACTGATGAGTCATTGCCGCTGCCTGGGGCAGATATAAATAGAAGATTATAGATATACAACAGATAGTTTCAGAGGTAAGGTGCTTTTACGTTGAAGGTGAATGTTCTCCATTTCCACTTTTGGAAACTGAGTTTTACTACCACTCAGTGGTTGGTGAGTGACTGTTTGCAGACAAATTGGCCTCTGTCACAGGTGACTGGCAATTAGCTGGTGACCAAAGCAATCACAAGGAGGTTTCTGGTTCAGCATCCTTTTTTTTTATCATGCAACTATCTCTAGCAACCACTTCCCAATCAGTCGGGGAATATGCTTTTTTTTTTCTGGGAACCAGAGGCAAAACCAGAGGTCACCAGGGGGTCGACAACCAGTCTTTAGGCCCACGTGACCCAGTTCTTTTTTATTGAGGCTTAACATTAAGCATTGTTAGAGGCTGCTGGCTGCCTTGATTAGCAGGAAATTGCCTTTTCTGCTGTCACCACAGCTAAAACCCTTAAGATCTCTCAACCGTATGTGGAGTTGATATATTTTGGAGCACTTTTAATCCAAATATTTGATAAATAAGAGGCCTTACTGTGGTTAATTGTGCTAAGGGACATCCAGGAAGTCTGTGCTACAGTTTGGTGAGTGAAATTCTTTGGATAAACCTTGCTACTCAAACTTGCTATTTTTAGTTCTTAACTTCCATCTTTTCTGCCAAATGTGCTTACTTCTACCTCCAAAATGGCAAACTTGAGACTTCATATTAGCAATGGGTGAAGCCACAGTTGCTACATCCATCTTACATCAGTGTCTGGTCATTGTGCTTACCGGCACTGGAACACCCCAGAAATATTTCATATATACAAAGGTACCTTCTTAAAGGAAGAAAAGACCCACTTTCAGGACAGTCCATGAGTCTCACTCTCACACACAGTCCTTCACACTGATTTACACACACCCCCACTCTCAAACTTACATGCACACACTCTTCTACACAGATGACAGTAATACTCAATGAATGCTAACCTCAGAAGTTCATGCCCCATTTTCTGCCAAGGAAGATCAAAGTGACATGTTGAGTCATGCTTTGGCTCATTTTCCTTCCTGGTAGTTTTTTTTTAAAGCTCCCTCTTAAGACGATGGGATGGAGGAGCGTGGATGACACCGTGCTCATGTAGCAGCTGACGACATGTGGTAAGTTACAGATACGAGGCGCTCTGATTTATTTCTACCTAAGATGATTTCATCACGACATCGTCATCCTTCTCCCGTCCTGTCAGGAAATCATGGCAACTCCACAATAGCTGGGTTGTCAGACACAATGTGAATAATGTGGGGGGTGGGGGCATAAATCAATACAGACTCACGGCAGCCTTGTAACCTCCAGTTTTATCTAAGCTCACCACTACTATACCTAGTCATTGTGTATAAGAGACGTTTATTAGATACACACACCAACACACACACACGTGCATGCACGCGCACACACTTGAGCATGCCTTTATAGAGAGCAGTGCACTGACAACCATAAGAAGTGACAGTTGCAAGATAGAGCCATGTCAGAGCCCAGTGACCCCTGCTGTTCTGGGCACAGTATTCTTCGGTGCAAATTACCTGTCCATCCATCCCATGTATCCTCTCACGATGAGACTGACTTTGGATCACTGCATGTCCTACACAGATGTAGCCACAGAGGACGCAAAGGGGAAGAAAACACTGACCGATTTCACCCAGTGAGAAGTAGCAACCTCCAGGAACCACTGCCAACCATTTGGGGAATTCATGTTTTTCCCTAGCAACTGGTGGTTGTGTCACATGGACATTGTTTGAGCAATGTGTGCACGAGATCAGGTGAGAAACCTAAATACGCTAGTGATTACATGCTGGGTTGGAATAATCAGATAAAATGACCCCTGACTAGGAATATTCAGAAAATTTCAGGGCACAACTCAGCCCATAACAATGTGAATGTTCAATATTAAAGAAAGTTTTGGGGCTCCACATCTTTGAAATCACAGGATGTGGAAAAAAAAGACACAGGCTTCCTGCTAAAACTTACACATCTTTACATTTTCAGTAGAAACATTCAACTATTGACTTGTTTTTCAGTATTTATCTTGCTCCCTGAAAAGCTCTGTCTCTCCAGAGATTGGCTTAATTTCACCATTTGTCTGTTTTTTATAATTCATCCAGCCAATTTGCAATTTCCCTCACTCCTCTTGTTTGTTACAGCAACCCCCTTGAAGTCAGCCGTGCATAAACAGGTGCTGCCGTCAATATAATAATCTTATTTATTCATTCAGCGTGTCTCCTCGTCTTTCCTTTTCTTGTTTCTCGCAAGTCTGTCTCAAGTACAAACAGCCTGAAGACAGTGAACCCCGTAAAAACTAAATTCCCATGTTGCCAGTGTAAAAAAAAAGGTCAACACACACACACACACACACACACACACACACACACACACACACACACACACACACACACACACACAAGCAGGCTATTACATGAACAGAGCTCAATCACCTGCAACATACCGCATTACCCATGATTCTCTCTTCCTGTAACACCCCCATTTTTCTGCATCTGTGTCCTGGTTGTGTTCCTTTCTGGGTCCTTTCTCTTTACCTCCCACTCATTCATAGAGTTTTCTGTTTGAACAAAAATATTTCTTCCTCTCTGATGACTGTGAAAAACCCACTGGTGAAGAGCATCAAAGTTTGCTTCATGGTGAGGCTTTTATTCTGAAGCTCTGGCTGGCTTTAGATGAATTCGCTGGGTATTTGGAGACTCGTGGCCCATTTTATAAATTACTCTAAGTAATGAGAGCTCAGACCTTAGTCATCAGTATTTTGATAGATCCATCATAAACAACATGTGCACATTGGACATCTAATGGATTAACTCCAGGGATGCATCAAATGCTCATGAATGGAGAGCAAACCTAGTAAATACAGAAGAATTTCCACCGTTAAAGTCCGACTCAGTGATGAATCGTCTGTGCTTGAGAAGCAGGTAACAGGTGGACACTCAAGAGTAACTCAGACAGGAAACAATTTTAAGCGTTCAATTTTCAATGCTGCCCTCACTCATGGGTGTATCTCACACAAATTAGCTGTAGAGACTGGTGAAGTCACAAATAAGGCTGCACAGGTCCCTCGCTTATTACCTCTTACTGTCATCTCTAGCCTGCCGGCAGAATAAAACGGTGCCAAAGCAAGAGTGAACATGACTATCAGTAAGCTCTGAGGCTCAAGTGTGAGCGGTCTTGCTCCAACCGCAATAACAAAGTGGAAATGGAACAGCAGTATTTTCTCCTCAGCACCAGGACATATTCAGTTATATCCAGCGAAGGCTAAGGGGGTCCAGAAGGAATGAAACCTACCTGGGAAAAGACTACTCAACCAAAAATACCAACACCTGGTGCCAACAAGAAGAGGCAGCTGGGTGTGTCAGAGCAATATCCCAAACCAAAGTTGCTGCTTGAGGTGGAAGGACATCATCATCATCATCATCATCATCATCATCATCATAATCATCATCATCATCATCATCGTCATCATCACCATCAGCATCATCATCATTATCATCATCACCAGCATCATCAGGGCCTCGTATAATGCCCCGCCTTTGCACATAAATCTAAATCTGGAAGACGATCCAGGTGTCCCATGTGCAGTATTGGAAACCATCAAGCGTTGGTTGGTTTAGAAGCTTAATACGAAGCAGATACACCTGGTGACACAGCCAAGCTCTGAGCTGGCTGGCAGATGAATTTTTCAGGCAATAGCCCTCAACTTCCATCTTTCATCTGAGAAAAATAAAAGCTGGGAACCGCCTGTGTACCACCTGGCTCGAGGCCAGACGACATGACAACAACCAATCTACAATTAGCTCTGCTCCTGTAGGTCCAGCTCATGCTTGCATGTCTTCATCTCCGAGCTGACAGTCCACAGGAGCTCGCAATACCCCGATCTTGCAGATGAATCAGGGGAGTGAGATTCCGAAAGCACATCCACTGAATCCACATGAAGTCTTCAGCGCTGAAAACACATTAAAGCTCAGTTTTACAGAGTTACATTACAAAAGAAAACTCTAGCTTTTGTCCAGCATAATTTTTCTATGGCCAACTTTGAGTATCAGAACTAAGCACTTATACTTTGCATGTTTCATCTGTTTTCTGATCACTTGCTGGAGAAAACTTTAAAAAGTGCATTTCTGATTGTGATTGATCCTCTTTGATCCAGGACCTACAGCGTGCTCAAATTGTAAGGATTTCAGAAAAACACCTCCAGAACCTAAAGCTGTTTGATCATATCGAACATACAAACACTGAGACTGTTTCTCTGTTTCACAGCTACAAGCTACTCTGGTAAGTGTTACAAAATTACTACACTTGGAGATGAGCTTATTATGAAAATGTAAAAGGAGACCTTTCATATCCTGTAACATGGTGTAATCAGCTCTAATATGAATTATGAGGACTGAAAAAATCCTGGAAAAAATGAGGCGAATGAAAAGTGCAAACTCAGAATAAATGTCACAGTTTAAAGGTCAAATTTCACACAGGTTCATTAAACTTTAGACTGAGAGGGGTCAGGTGATAACTTTTTTTTTTTTTTTAAAGTTGTGATCAATTTTATATGGAAGGACCCAACTTATTGATCTACAGGGGACACATGGGCAAAGTTTCCTTTATGACGCAGACAAACAGCACCGTGAGATATATGATATGTGCTCAACGTTTAAAAGTCATCTGACAGTGAGATAAGAGTCTTTGCTTCACTGTGGACAACGATTCAGTCAGTATCAGCTGAGTACGGCAAACACGGAGCTGTTGGCGTAACAAATCACCGATCGATCGGGTTTCCACAGGTTCAGGTTTTGGTTGCTATGTGCTGAATATCCTCATGTGCATTTGTTTGGTTTGGCTGTCAGTGAAATGAATGAGAAAGAAACAAGTTTGGTGGAGATTCAGTAAAAAAGCTCGAGAGAATTAACTGTAAACCACACACTGAGCACCAACCATAAAAGCAAGCTTAAAGGAGGTGAATATTGTCCCACAGATAAAATTTTTAAAAGGATGCTGGTGGTGTTTCACAGCTGCTCAGTGCATAAGTAAAGCCACTGTTTGCTGATAGATTTTCTTAAATGTCATGTGATAATATGTTAGTGTTCAAGCTTTGTGTATTGTGCTCAGTTGGCTTTGAAAATCAGGTCAGCACAGTTTATTAAAAAAAATGCATCTTACAAAACTGAACCAGAGCCCCGATTTCACACATCCTTCTTTCCTGGTGCAGAAGAAGAAATGAGCACAGCACACAAAACATGTGGCCTCTTTTTTTTTCTCCCCAAAATTGAGATTTTAACTTTTGAGCTCAATTTGTAAAGCTGACATGTGTCAGTTGACACCGCAATGTCTGTGAAGTCTCCAGACCCATCAAATATTGAAGGGATGTGCATTAAAAATGCACGAGGTTAACAATACTGAGCTGTTTCTCCGATCCTTCTCCTACTGATCATCTTTATGGGACCCAGACAAGCAGCCGCTTACACAACAAGCCCTCGCACAGACAAGCATGAATCATCGCTGAAATGGTTTCCAGTGCAATTTCACTCGTTCGGTTTTTATATTTCTGGGGATGCACAGTGTTACTGATGTTGAACAAATTGAAAACGAGGTTGTTGTTTTTTTTTTTAGACGGAAGTGCCTTTTTTACTGGAGGAATATTTCTAAACTTCCTTATCTGAAACTTCTTCCACTTTACATCTTTAAAAGAGCTGTGACCCTGGGACTGTTTCACTGTGATTAGCACTTCAGTCTGCATCTATAATTATACACTACTGGTTTATGCACATTTAGACATTACACTTCATTACATTTACCCAAAGGCTCCAGTTTTCCTGCATTTCAGCTTTATACCTTCGCTCTTAAACTGATAATTTAGGAGAATGGCACAAATGTATCTGAAGTGCAAATGTTCTCTCGATCCTAATGCTCTCAACTGTATCCCCTTGTCCGCACCTCTGTCTTCTTTTGCTCTCAACTCCCATTTCCTCTTCCTTTATTCCATTTTCTCTTTCTTTCTTATTCTGCAATAAAAGTTTGGAATAAAAACTAATGAAGACCAGGGAGACTTCATAATGGTACGTCACCACAAAGGTCCGTAGGCATTCATAAATTAAGCTAGAATCTAAGAATACCCTTCATTATTATGATGATTATTTGACTTGTGCAGGCTTTTGCAGAACTAGAAACACGTCTGATATTTAATGTACAATGAGGGAAAGAAGCAGCAGGATCCCCACACTGTAACAGCGCGATAACCTTACACCACACACGGACCCCGGTGTAAATAGCTCTGTGAAAAAACGCTGCCATATGCTGTTGTGATTTGTCTCAAGGCTGCTGTATTTTGACATGCGGTGACTGTGGGTGAATCCATCAGGCTGAACAGGACAGGGGATTGAATGATTAGAAGTTTTACTGCTGTCCTCACTGTCAGCATTGAGGACAACTGATATGATGCTGCTAGGAGAACCGTAGTACATTTTTAAAGAGCCCGTTATGAATGGATGCGTGCCTTATTTGCATTCTCAAACACATACTAAATCTTGCTGTAGCTGAGGGGACTCGCTTTGACAGTAAAAACACTAATGATCAGTGGCACTACAATAGCATTACCAGCATGGCAGTGCTCCAGGGTAAAAGTTAAAAAATTTAAAATGTTGACACTTCAGTTATTCCTAATGAAAAGCTAAGATTGGGTTTGAGATTTTCTGTGGCTCAAACTGAAAGCATGAGTTTGTTACCTCAGTTAGGTACCCTGGGCTCATACCCAGTTGATCAGGGTCCTTGTTGCAAAATCCTTTTTCAAAATATAAAATCAGACTAACTGAAGCTATTAACAGAATGCTAAGAAAATACTGCTATGACTTTATTTCCCAAAACATCTATGTATTTCACTGAAGAGATATCAACACAAGTCAAACTACGGCTGGACTGTACTTTTGTCAAATATCAGTTTGTACCACAAGATGGTGCAGTGAGCTGTTTAGCCAGGCAGGTTTATGTCCACTGGTGATGCAGCATAATGTTCATTAAAGTGTCTCCAGACTGTTTCATGCCTTTCACACGTGCTCAGTGTGAGCCTGCTCTTTTCTGTGAAGGGAACGGGGCACCTGGTAGTTCTGGTGATCTCTGGTGAATGCCAGTTGAGCTGCATGGTGTTGGGCTGTGAGCACATGTGCCACTAAAGAACACTGTGAAGTCATGGTGAGAAACGTGCACATGAATAACCTGCTGGAGGTCTGCCTGTGGTCCTCCTGTTGCTCCTTCCGTGAGGGAGCAGATAACCGTCCTGCTGCTCGGTTGAAGCCATTCTACAGTCATGTCCAGCCCTCGTGTATCTCCTTCACACTCTTGAGACTATGCTGGCAAACACAGCAAACCTTCTTGTAATGCATGTATGGATGTGCCATTCTGAAGGAGCTGGATTCCCTGTGCAGCCCGAACAGGCTGCAGGTACCATGTCATGCTACCAGTAGTGACAAAGATAAAATGTTAAATCATTCCCTGTTTGGGCGGTTGTCCTCTCAGTGCCTCTCCAGTGCACCTGTTACCCCTTCCGTTTGCACCAAAGCAGCTGAAATGGATTCACAATGGTTTTATGCTTCCTAACAGGACAGATCGATATCCCTAATCTTAACTGACTTTGTGTTATATCGTGATCATCGAGTGTTCCCTGAATTATTTTTGACCGGCGTGATATCTCTAACTGTTTTCATTTTCTCGAGTTGCACAGTAACAAGTTGTTTTTCAATTATTAACCGCTTCTCGCAGGAAATTAAATAATTTACTGTAATAATTTAATTAGGAGCAGCGCTGTTGTATTTGTGGTAAGGTCAGAGAAAGGACAGCCTTATAAAAAACACAGAAGCAGTTGATCATCGGTGCTTTGTGGTTCCAGCTTCTTCTGACAAACAGTAAAAGAACAGAGAAAAAAAAAGAGACAAAACCACAGTTGTGATTGAGGGACAGACAGATGTTATCGTCCCCTCTTTCTAATTAACACCCCCTCAGACAAACATCAGTGCAGATTGATTTTAGTCTTGAGTGCTTCATTGTCAATTCCTTTGTCTTAGAGGGAGTGATAATTAGTACTGTTACAGGACATGGCTTACACTAAAATGACAAGTAATCAGTCAAGAGAGGTAGTTTGCCCTAAATTACGTAAAATATTTGATACATTTTGTCTTTATTAAAGCCTCCCCAGAGGTGCAGCATTGCCTCTGTACTGTATTGCCCACATACTTCAACCAAAGTGGGGGGCTTGATTTTAAATTTAAGGCATTGCTGGATGTCTTCTGTGCATCCGGGAACAAAATTAGGAGTTACAGTCATTGTTGATACATAAATTAGATTTTTTTTTTTAAAAAACTGAGCCCATACCCAAACTACAACAGGACATCTGGGGCCAACTTTCAGATTTTAATCTTCCCCAGGAAAAAAAAAGAATGATCCCATTCATTCCCAAGTAACCTTGATCACAGAAGACCCAGCTGTTCACTGCTGTTCACTCATTTTGTACAAGCCATTAAGACCTGCACAAAATGAATTTCATAAATTCTCGAGGATAAAATTATATCTAATATCCACGTAGTGGAGCGATACGACTCGCTGTGTGCGGAAGTCATTTGCGCGGTGCAGTTTCTGGTCTATTAGTGTAATATGAGTCAGCTGAATGGATCAAAGTGCAGAGCACGCTGTGAAAACAGTTGTTTTTTTTCTCTCTGTGATACAACATTTCAAGCAACTCTTCAGAATCAGTTTATTATTTAATTTGAAGCTGAACTAAAAAGATCATGTAATTGTTACATGGTTGCAGCGGTGCAGTGGTTGGAACTGTCACCCACAACAGGAAGGCTCTGGGTTTGGCCAGCTGGGGCCTTCCTGTGTGGAGTTTGCATGTTCTCCATGTGCCTGCGTGGGTTCTCTCCCGATACTCCGGTTTCCTCCCACAGTCCAAAGACATGCATGCTGGGTTATATGGAACTCTAAATTGGCTGAAGGTGTGAGTGTGAATGGTTGTCTGTCTTTATGTGTCAGCACTGTGATGGGCTGGGAACCCGCACAGGGCAAGACTCTAATGCTACCATGCAAACACACCAGACTACTAAAATGGTATACTGCTACTGGCAGCCAGTATTTGGCCCACTGAGGAAAGTATTAGAATATTTATGTATTTACCATATAAAAAGCTGGGAAGTCTGGAAACTCATCTGCTATTAACTTATTATTTAGAGTGCTTTGGGGAACATTGTAGCCAGCAAGTATCTGGATAACTGACTTCCCAGTCTGTGTGCCAGCCCATGTTCACATTCAGATTCAGTCAAATAAATAAATAAATAAAGAAAAGCTGATTAAAAAAGAAAGAAAACATTGTATGATGGTAGCCAATACTTTCAAGACAGCAAATGCGCGGATGTGTAGCTCTTCCACTCTCAGACTGTTTACTTGGATGAAGCCAAAGCCCATTAAAACATCCACCCATCTTTTTTCCCCTTAACTTAGACAATATTCTCTCAACAGACTTGATATAAAAACCAGAAAGCATCCCATACCAAAAATCTTGCCTAAAGATATCTGATTATTAAGAAGATTGAGTCCTGATATCAGATATCTATCTACTGTGAATTGTGAAGACCAGCATAGGCTTAGGCATGGGCCATTCACTTCCAAAGTGTAATTAAATAAATACTTTCTTAATGGACTGATTACTGTCATATAGATGAGGAAGAGTCAGCGAAAGGAAGAGACTGCCGAGTGAGCTGCACTGATTTATATGAACAGCGCTGCGCTGTAAATTCATTAACTTATCTCAACAGAAACTGCCGTACTCCTCTGCTTTCAATTGTTCTCTAGGTTTTTCTGCTTTCATCAGAAAATATATTTGCCAGATTCAGTGATGCAACCTGTTACCCTCATTCTGCACAGCCAGTATTTATAAGCATAAAGAGGCCTATAAATACAAGGAAGACTCCATCCATTAACTACAGGTGACCTATTTGTTAACAAGTGAAGTTTCTCCACTGAGACTTTGGGTGTAAATATACTGTATCATAAACTACCAACCACAACCCCACAAGATGTGGCATCCACACAGGATACAAGGGGGGGGGAAAGTTAAGGAAAGTTTTTCCATCCTTTGCTGAGCAACTTCTGAACAGTGACATGCTGCTCAGATTTAGGGTGCACTGGTCAGTGTGAATTATGGGGTTGGTCAGAATTTGCCTATGATAATAGAGGAAAGCACTTTTGTTTATTTAAATATTTGTTTTGATAGCTGAAAATAAAACCTAAGAATGTCCATGGGCAGTGTGGATGGACCTGCAGGTGAACTGTGTGGACCACGGCCCCCGTGTGTCCCACCCACATCGCTCGGGTGGGGTGTTATTCCTGGAAAAAGTGCTGATTTAGTTACTGCTAGTCCAAATTGAGCTTTTCCTATACTGTTGAAGAGTCAGATGAATAAATGGCAAAATAAACACAGAAGTGGTCTTAACATGTGCAGTTCTCAGCTAACCAAAACTGTTCAGCATCCATGCAGGAGGTAACAGAATAACAGGGAGCAGCTCCGGAGCCTACAGCTGCCCTCAGTAACCTAAAATAACTTCTGGTGTTTCTAAATAATAAAAAAGAAGATTTAGCTCAAAGTACAGATTTATCTAAAGACTCGCTGAAGTTGTTTTATTATTTAGTGCTTTATTGATAAATGGAAACGTATCCTGCTAGTTCTGGCTGGCCGACAGTCCCATGATGTTTTTGTTTGTGGAGCTGAAACCACTTTTAGAAGGTAAATATCTCCTGTAAATAATCTGTTTCAGTTGTATCCTGGCAGCTTACCTTCTGTCAAATGAGGAATTAATTTATGAGTAAACTGCATCAGCTGAACGCTTCACGAACACAAACACAAGTCACATAAACCAACCTGGGCAAATGATACAATAAAATCCCCACAAGGGTGAATTTAAATTTGATTAGAAATGGAAATGTTGAGGGCGGCCGTTTCATTTTCAGTTTATCAACATGTAACCACACTGAAGTGTTTCACAGTTTCTCTCAGACCTGAACGTCGTCTCTTTCAAAGAGGTTTTCTCACAGCGACAGAAGCTTCATTAGCTCTTAAAGGAATTTTGAAGCCTGCACCCCCCCCCCCCCAAAACCGCTCGTGGATGGAGCCATCTGGGAGATGGGCGGCTTGGCTCCTCTGAGATCGTCTGTCAGGCTTTAGTGCTGCCTCTTGCGTTTGGCTTCGTCTCTGTGGGATTCTCTATAGATTCAGGTTGCTTTCTTCTTTTTCTTCTTCTTCTTCTTTTTTAACTTTTGTATCCTGTAGACCACATGGCTGACTAATGGGTTGCCTGCCACATGGATAACTGTTAACAAACAACCTCATGTACTAGAAGCCTTATAGTCCATTTCTTCCCCTAGACTATTGCTTAAAGATGCAAATGATAAAAAGCTTTGTTTTTTATTGATGTATTTATTTAGACTAATTCTAGGAAAGAAGATGGAGTGTTATTGTCAGGTTTCCTTATTAAAACAAACTCTGAGCAAACAGCTGCTTAGTCCACTCGCCTTACTGAGCCTCTGTCGATTTCCCAGCAAACGTGAAACAGCATTTTTGGTCATTAAACCTAAAGTAAAGACAAAACCAAGTAGAGATGCAATGAGCTACATGAATTTCAGATTTTTATGGATCCCATTTGAGTCTGACAATAACAAATGAGGTGGAAATCAGGGAGAAATCGAGCAGCTGATCTCATGCAGGCAAGGACAACTAATCAGGCGTTTCCTGCAAAGTGAGTGCATACCACAGTGTATGCAGGGAAAAGAGAAAGGAGAGAGTGGGAGAGAGAGACACAAAGAGGATGAACAACACTGTTAAATGCTAATACCTGAGCAGGGTCCAGGTGTGCAGGAGACAGGCAGAAGAGTTACCATCTGCTTATTCGGGCAAAGCATGCCAAATATGAAAAATTCATTTTGATTCACGGAGGCATACCATTCACAAGCATACCATGCATAGTGTATCTCAGCACAGTCCGAGGCTGCATACATCCATATGAAATAAGCCGGGAGCTGGATGGAGCTGTCAGGATGTGTGAGGAAGAGAGACCGAGTGCCCACAGAAAATGACTGTCTGGATTTCAGTGTGGCTGTTGTCATGGCTCTGTGACTAATTCCTTCATGCCAGCTCTAGTTAGGAGCATTTAGCCTCTCACTGCTGGGTCTGCTACATGACTGTGTTACTCAAAGGAAAAAAAGAAAGGCCCCATCATTCTCTCACAAGTATAAAAAAAATTATTGTTTGTTCTAATCGTCTGCACCTTTAACATTTATGGGTCTGCAATTTCATAATATTACAGACCCATAAATGTTTTCATAATATTGTTGGAAAGAGATTTATCTCCAGTTCAGTAAAAAGTAAAACATTTGTCTAGAGTCTGAAATATACAGATGATAAAGTTTCTAATAATAAAGGAATAATGTGTGAATATTTAAATGAGGTTAAATTATAGATTTTATATGAAGGATGAAGCCATTATGGCAGGCATTTCTCGAAGGCTGCTGGTGCCCAATCCGCTCTATTAAAATGACTGAACTGTTGTTATCTGACATCTTTATATTATGTTTCCACTGATATTCATTTTGTAAAGAAATGTATACTAAATATTCATGCTTGTTTCTACAAAGAGATCATCTTTGATCAAAATCGTAAAATTGTTATTTTTTTGTGGGTGCTTTTTAATTATTAATTAATTACAAAACCAAACTTATATATAATTGGTATATATGTTTAGGCATACATGCTGATAAAATATGTTTAGTGTGACTTTTCCAATACCACTACAATAAAATGACATTACACTTGTTTTATGCAACTAAAATTGTTTTATGCAACTTCTGCATGTTCTGCATGTACAGTAGTTACACAGTGTATGTATAAGGGATATATATCAAGTGTAGGGGAGACTGGATCATATTTGTCTGTCATGCAGTATGACAAAACAGGCAAACCAGCACCAGCTGAAGTGAACACACACATCAGTGGGCACAAATACTTGCTGAAATTATTGTATTTAGGATTAAAGTGTGTTGTGCACTTGTGCCAATCAGCCCCACTGTGGAGTCGGTTGGCACACTTTTGTAACTGCATTTTTTTTTTTTTTAAAAGGCTTTGGGTGTGAATATATCACACTCGCCCTCTGAGCTGGCTTCAAGTGCCCATGCTAGAAGCTGCAGTTTTTAGCAGTTCTGCTCTGGCTTCATTTTCCAGACCCAGAGGTTGCTGCTTTGGTGTTACACGAGTTGTTTGCAAGAAACAAACCAAATCTGCTCTCTGTGGGCATTTGCAGTCCTCATGATTTAATTTCTTTTAAGCGTTGGTCTTCCTTCTTTGTCCTAATAGCTCTGTATAAGAATACTATTCTTGCACCTCCTAGAGATAAGCTGCCAATCAGACAGTGTTTCCTGTCAGTGCTGTCTCCATAGGTGGCACCCTGTTTATCCGAGGTGGAGATCACTGCTCAGCTTAGTACCCACTCCTTCTGTTTATTCCCTTTAAAGCAGTAATAAAGGTCAAATTTTCCTGACAAAGACCCATCAGAAAACAGATGTTGTATTGCCAATGATTTATGCTACAAATATTATACATTTCCACTAATGTTGCAAACTGAATATCTAACAACACAGTTCTAGAGTTAAGAGTCGGATTACTAGGTCCATCCACTGGTGACATGTCCAGGATCTACCGTGCCTTTCATTCTGTGATATCTGGGAAAGACACCAGATCCACAAGTTGGGATAAGTGGTGACATTTTATTAAGCTCATTTCTTGACTCAGCAGGTCTGGCAGTAATCAGGCTTGGGTGTAGCTAGTGAAACTGAACGTCACCACCACCACCAAAAAAAAAAAAGTGGTTAATCAGAGTTAATTAATGATTAAACAAGGGGGGCAATTACTTTTTCACACAGGGCCAGCTAAGTTCGGATAGTTTTCATTTGCATTTTTGTATTTACTCAAGTTATCTTTGTCTAATATTAAAATTTGTTTGATGATATGAGAAATGTGACAAAAAGCAAAGGACTAAGAAATCAGGAAGGGGGCAAATTATTGTTTCACAACACTGTATGTGTGATAAAATCCAGGAAGAAGCCATTTATAAAACAATTAGATTTTTTTATATAGCGCCAAATCACAACAAACAGTTGCCTCAGGGCACTTTATATTGTAAGGTAAAGACCCTACGATATCACAGAGAAACACAGCAATCAAAACGACCCCCTATGAGCAAGCACTTGGTGACAGTGGGAAGGAAAAACTCCCTTTTAAAAGGAAGAAACCTCCAGCAGAACCAGGCTCAGGGAGGGGCAGTCAGCTCCACATATTCGTAGTATTTCCATGGCTGGGGCCTTAAAGCAGCACCAGAGGCAAACATATTTTATCTCTGGTTTCAAGTAAAGCCATTATGCACAAGGCCTGAATATCACCTTGGTGCAAAAGGCATTCGCTCCCATATTCACCTATCAAAATCCTTTAGACTGGAGTGGCTGAATCACTGCTTGTTAGTAAGGCTAATGGACGGTTTCCAATTCTTAATTCCTCAGCAGTATCTCTGACACCTGTAACTTACCTCAGTGCTTTCAGCATCTGTTATTCTCTCAGGTCAGTGCATACACACCCCCACACTCTCTCCTTCACGGATTCTGCTTGGACCCTTCTGGTAATTGGCAAATTTGTGTCACATCACTACTCTGAACTCTCACAGAGCCAATGGCTGCCAAACTCCACTAACGCATAATGAATAATACATCCTGTGGGAGGGAGAGTCAGGCAGGAGACTTTGTGTGTGTGTGTGTGTGTGTGTGTGTGTGTGTGTGTGTGCCTATGAGAGACAGAAAAGTCATTAAATTCCCTGCTGTCGTTAGCATTCAACAAGTATTTAGAAATGTATGAAAAAGAGAAAGAATAGAACATTTGCATGAGGATTTTAGTTAACTGACATTAATTTCTTCTGTATTATGGGTGTAAGACATGAAAAAACAACACATCAGCACCCATCGCCCATTGACTGTCTGTCCTTCGTTCAAATTCGGCAAAGCTGGCAGGAAAGCATGCAGAGCAGTGGTGACATATAGCTGCCACTGGCAGCAATCTGCTGCAGTCACACCTTCAGTCTGGTACAAACCTTTTAGGCCTTTTCTTGTGTTCTTTGTTACATTCTTGCTGCTTAGTAACACAAAAAAACTGAACTAAATAAATAAAAAAAAATTAGCGCAGAGTGCACATCTATACGCATGCCGCACTAGGCTACACAATCCAGATGCTAATGAACGTGCATTTCCTTGAGCAAATGTGTCACATGTGGTGAATTAATATTAATCACAGGAGATCAATATTTGGCTAGTTTGTTAAGATTGTGTTTGATTGTTACAACTGCTTTGATCAATATAGATTGTGCGAGTCGGATTTTAAATCCAGGTAATGGGTTCCCTTGATGACAGATAATGAGCGTTGCTTATCTCCTTTTATTGGCCGATTACTTCTTGTGTCACCGGCACAAACACAGAACACAAACACTGAGGCATGCACCTCATGCACACCCGACTAAGTGTGAGTTCATCATTCTAAATGACAATTAGTGTGCGTTTAATATTTAATGATCTGTTTTATCTAATGGATTTGTACTTAACTGGCTTTGACGTGAGTTGCGGTTCTGCATTAACGCGTCAGTCTCTTTGCAGACAATCATCACGAGGTGGAAAAACAAAATGAAAAACATGATGAAACAAGTAAAATGGTCCTAAACCCAAAATAGCTGGGAAGAGATTAAAATCAGAGCTCCTACATTTGTACCGCAGCTTGATTTTTGACAGTGTTGTAACGGTGAGCTATTCATCCTCACTGAACAACAATAAGAGACAGATGTTGCCACTCTGATTTTGCCCATTGATTAGCGTAGCCCCGCTGTGAAGCACTAAGTCAAATGACAAAGTATGTGTTAGACATTTACATCATCGGGAAGACAAGCCGAAGGGTCATTTTTCTACTGAATTCAATATGATGCAACTTCTTTTTGCATCCAGAGGAGCTGTCTCCTGCTGGCCATTAGAAGAACTACAGATTCAAGGCACATCCGGCAGTGGCTTCACTTTGAATGTTTCGGAGGGTGGAATCTAAAGAAAAACAGCAAAAGCATGACAATAAAAGTTCTTTCCAACTCCCTAAAAGGTCAAACTGAGATTATTTTTTTATCGATCTTTTTTAAGGACTACTTTGTTGTCACCTCCAAAGTCAGAAGGTACATTTTACCTCACAATGCTGGGACTGCTGAGCTCTGCTATCTAAAAACAAAGACTGTAGATGTGAATATTTGTCTGGAACGTACAGCTGTAGCTTCAGTCTTTCAGAATAATGTGTTTTTTGATCAAATCTGCTTTACAAAAAAAGGACAAAACTATTTGTCTTAAACATGTGCATGCAGTTTACATTCCTCAGTTTATCCAGTCATGATTTTAAAAAAAAGGTGTGACTCCTTTTCACTTTTGATCCTAAGCTCACTCTTATGTTCCTAAATTTCACGTTTGAGATTTTTATTAGGTTTCACCTCGTTTCTGTCAGTTACAGCATTCTGATTTTGCAGCCCCCACGACTCAGATTTGATGAAAAGAGTCTCTTTGTTAAACTGAAGAAAAAAAAAATACTGTTTAACATTTACTGCCGATGAGCCTGTTTCTAAGTATTAATGTGGGAATAAAGCCATCTCAGATACCTTTTCACTGCTTGACACTGCCGTTTGCTCAGTTGGGATAACCTACAGTGTATCCACTCTCCTGTCAGCTGTGACGCACCACAGGATCATTTATAATTCAGTGCAGAGACCAAGTAGAGCCAGAGGAGGCACACGGATAGCTTTTCTGCAGACAGCACCAGAGCTGAGAAACAACCACCATCCTCTTAAGTCTCTCTCCACCCATGCGTGCCACATGTGTAAACATGTCTGGCAAATTCATTGATGACATTTTAAAGCTTTTAGATAAAAAACCAGTGTAGAGGAGGGGTGACTGGAAAACTTTCTGCACGCGGCGACTGTCCGGCGTGATCCGTGTTGCATGACAGAATTAATAAGGTTTCAGCCGAATCTTCTTTTATAAGCCTTTCACTACTTTTTGTCACCGGCTGCCTTTCCTTCAGGAGCATTTTTTAATTACTTTGGGTTTAGAAATGTGGCATCAATTAATGAAGGCTCATCAACTTAATTGGATGCACAACATTCACACGCAGTTAATATACTGTAGCAGCTGACTGCACACATACAGATAAGAACATGCGTGCGTACATACTGCAGGAGTCAAATGCAAACGTGAACGAGAACATAACGCAGCAGCTAAGAAGCAAATGTATTGCACAGAAAATGGAATCTGCTCCTGTTTTTGGGGGGGAAGTCAGCTCTTCGTGAGCATTAATCAGCAAGTTTTCTTTAAAAGCAGTTCTCCTGCTAAAGAGACAGATCCTCACGTGGTATTGCAGGTCAGGATACCTACAGAAGCTACACTTATTTTGACAGTCTGCTGAGAGAACAATCTTTTCTTCTTCTGGGTTATATCCCCCGGCGCACACAGTTTTCTAAATAAGAAAGTGATGCTGTTATATAACAAGTCCTGATGATAAGATGCCAAAGATCAGGACACAAAGGAACAGTTTGCCAGAATATAGCCGAGGGCAAAAACCAGGCTTCTCAGTGAAATACGAAACATGTTTGTGTATCCAGAGCAAAATGACACAGAAGGAAAACAGATTGGCGCTGCTCTGCTGCATTTTGCATCTGAGGTTGACATAGATTTTCTTGTTGGATGTAGTCACCTAAATAGATGACATTTCTGCCCCATCTCAGCAGAGTCTCATTACCTGCCATTACTAACTCTGGAAATCTAATCAGTTTTCCCACTTTTCCCTGTTTGACATCATGTGATTTGACTTCTGCAAAAGTCACAATGACACATTTAATAGTGTTTGCAGTTCAGTCTACAGCGACAAGGTGACTGACTAATAAAAAGTGTCATGACTCGGTTTCAGAATCAAAAGCGCTCGTCTCTTTTTGCGCTAAACTTAATGAAACTGATTCAGATGTTGTTGAGGGCTCTGCTTAAAGGGTGCGAAAGGCTGAACTGCAGCAGCAGAGCTGTTAAACCTCTAAATATTTCCTGCTCTTCACACCTGACTTGTTATAGGTGGTCTGCAGTATGATGGACGCTACTACGGACGCTGATGGTCCGCTTTGTGTGTCGTGGCTTCATGTTTCTGGTGTGTTTTCTCTTGTTTGTCTGTACAGCTTCTTGTGTATTTTGAGAGTTATTATCCTCGTGTCTCAGTTGGTTTTACTTTGTGTTTTCCCATCCTTGTGATTCCTTGATTCCACCTGTTCACAACTGACTTTTGTATTTAGCCTTTCTTTGTTCCGGTGGCTCATCTTGTTCACCTGCACCTATTCTGGCTTTGTTTTTTGTTTGGTTTTTTTTCCTGAATTTTGGTTCATCTGATATTTTCTTATGCTGCATTACAAGTCGCTGAACTTTGCCTGTATGCAGTGTACTTCTTATTCAGTCCAAACAGTGCAGCTGGAAGTGCTTTGACTGGATCTACTGGAACTTAGCAGTAACAATAGTTGTCTTTGTTTGAATAGTTTATAGTTCATATGCCAAATCACGCATGTTTTGATGGAGCTGATCATTCAGTTCATACTCATCGGAAAGAACCACATGGGTATCCTGCCATGACTTATTTGGCTGAAGATGATGTAAATTTTGCATGTTTGGACTTCCAAATAGAAGGAAAGACCTGCCAGAGAGCCCTGAAGTTGGCTTGGTTTTTGTGACATATCACAAATTAGTCCTGAACCGATAAGATACAGTGTAGCAAAATTAACTCAAGTATATCATGACTGGACAGACAACACAGTCCTCTCAGTAAATACAAAATTCAGTCCTTTTTATTTGTATGTTAATGAAACACTCAAAACATACAACACTGAGACGACTTTCTCTACGTAGACCGATGACCAAGGGCGTCTCACAGTTCAATATGAGAGAAGGGCTCTCTGAGCAGACGAGATTATCATAAAATCTGAGAAATGGAAAAATTAGAGCACAGATGCTCCTGGATACCATGTGCTGCCTCAAGCTCTGGCTGCAGAGAGGCTTTTCAAAAGCAGGTGAAACAATGTTTTAATTAAAGCTAATCCCTACTATTGACTACCTGAAGACCTTTTAAATGACACCTAAACTATAGCTGCTGTTAATGATTACAAAGACCCGCCACACAGTCACTTCCTTCCTCTTGTTTTTATCTGAGACATCTTCCCTTTTCTCCTCCTTCATTCAAATCAATTTGCTCTCTTTTCACTCCTGCGGTCAGTTCGATTCCTTTAAGAAAACGAATGGCACACAGAGAGGGTAATCAAAAATAACTTAATTAGTTGCCATATTACAGCATTAATTTCTTCCACCTAACGCATTCCTGTCTCCCTCACATGAGATGGGAGATGTAACATTGCGAAAAACCTTAACAGCAAGAATATTTGAGCAATTTGCACGTGATGATATGTGTGACCATGTCTATCACTGTAGGTCCACTGCTGCAGTGAGATGAGTTCAGTCTCTATCAACCCGTCTGTCAGAACAATTGATGGGAATCATGGGGTGTAATAGGTCTCCCTGTCCTGTCCGTGCCGGCGCTCGATCTCCCGGGAGATTCATTCACAGGAGACGTCGCCTACAGCCCGCAAAGAAAATGGAACAGCTTCATGTGTAGAAATGAATCCTACTCACCCAGCAAAGAGATGAATACAGTCTCTGTTTTAATAACCTTTCCTTTTTTTGTTCTCTCCCCCCGCCCCCCTTTGATTTCTATGAAAATGAATTGAATATATGAAATTGAAAACCAGGCTTCTTAACATGTGCAGTAATTTAACAACGAGATTGAGGGAAACATTAGGCATCTGCATAACGACGATGAGAAATGAGTTTTTATTATCCCCTGCTAAGTTTGTAATGGATACAGGCTTAAATAATACTTTAGCCATTGCCTCCTTCTAGGTATGTGTGTGTAGGTGTGTAAATGGGAACGTGGAAGCCTTCCTCGCCTGAAAACAGTCGAGTGTCCAGGTGTCTTTTTCACACTATGCTTGAAACTGAATTCATTGAGATGCGAGTGCTGCTGGACCACCAGCACAGAGCATTCATCCATAATGTAAGAGTATGTGTGCTTAAACTGTTCTAGAGCAAACCTACGGGCATATACCAGTGGGTGGTTGCGACGTTGTTGTGTTGCGACGTTTGGTTGTGTTGCTCTGCGCTGAACCGAGGTTGTAGCTTTAAGTCACAACAGGCAGAGGTGCTGCTGATGACAAGTTGCGGTTTATCGTATTATTTTCACCAGTTTCGGCCAATAGTTGACCTTTTTTTTTTTTGCAAAAAGCATAAGAGACGAGAAGCTATGATTCACATTCATCGGTCAAATAAAATTATAGATGGTGGCATAGATAACCACAGCCTGGAAATGAGTCAGGTACCAAAAAATTAACCTACCAGCACCAACAAGACTTAACTTGATAGATCTTGATTGGTTGTCTCTTGTTCCAGTAAAGGATTCATTTACTTACAAACACATGTTTTCTTTAACTGTTCACAAGATAAAGTACTTTGTTAGCATTAGCATATCAGAGATGTATGTGTAGCTCTTTCTCTGGAGTTCTGACTGTGGGCTCTGAACCACTCCTTTATTAAATATCAGACCTTTGTGCTGTGTTTTTGACATTCTCATGAAAGAAAGGCAGATGACCTGCTAAACGTTATGTCTCTGTAGGTTCTCAGTTCCTCCAGGTCATGGTAGCATTAGGCTCTTGAGTCGAACTGGACTGCTTTTTAGGTTCATGAAGATATTTCACCTCTCACCGGAGAAGCTTCTTCAAGTCTACAGGGTGATGGTTGAATTCCACGTATTTCGATTATATAATTTGACAGCCAGTGACCCACCCTGTGATCATGTGAGTTGCTAGGGTGCCAAGATGTGAAGAGAGCTTGGGAATCGCAATACATTTTGGGTAGTCGCCACCATATTGTTATCCACGCAAAACAGCAATAGGTGCCATCAGGTAATGAGGAAAACATGTGAATGAGCGCTGAAAAAAACCATCCATATGACCTGTGAGAAGATGCGATACAGAGAGACGCTAAAGAAGCAGGCAAAGCAGCGTTAGTAAGAGGGGTTGGTGCACATGAACACAAAGAATTGGCACTTTATTTTCAGGAGCTTCCGATGTTCAAGTTTCCTATGTTCTCAAAAACAGTTTGAATCAATTGTTTTCAAAAAGTTCTGCATTTTTATTGTAATGCCTTCACTTATTTTCCTAAATCTTGCTTCTGGCATATGTCCTCCACACAGTAATACTTAAAAAGACTAAAACTAACACTAAACATTTTCAAACCTATCCCAGCTGCCATAGGGCAAGAGGCAGGCTACACTCTGGAGAGGTCACAGTGTGTCACAGGGCTAACATAGACACACCTATGACCAATTTAGAGTCACCAATTAACCTAACACCATTAACTGCATGTATTCGGACTGGTCTCTAGTCACATACATATAATGCGATCAGGTCCGCTGATGTCCATTTCATCCACTGTGGTCAAGATGATGGGGCTACATAGCGGTTTCCACAAACTGGTGTGCGCTCCTCTGTATTTTTAATGGATTAATTCAAAGTTTATGAGAATGCATCAATTTGTTGAGACATAATTGCACACTAATTAATGTAAATTTATGAGTACTTAGTGTGACTGTAACACCCGGGACAACGACACTGATCATGTAATTGGAGAAGAATTTGGACTATTTTATAATTTGAGTAGTGCCTCAATCTGACTGTTTGCTGCTGAAGGAACTGAAGGACTTAGAAATGGCTACTTATGTCAGACATTAGTTCTGTTGCTCTGGTTACATACAGTTGGAACAGTTATTCTCTAGCGAGCTGAAGCTGTGGGTCTTTTCTATATTGTAGAATAAATTATACGTTTGCGTGTGAATGACCTCTCGTTACCTGTTCAAAACTTAGCTATGTAAGCAAATAATTCCAGTTCTACGATGGTCATGGTAACAGCAAAACAATGTTACTAAATATAGCCTGAAATTTGTTATTTGTACTCAGGTCATAGCCTCACAAGCACAACTTGACACTGCATTCATATAGATGTATATAAATAGTACAAACCATGAGGAGTGGACTATTTTTTTTGTACTCATGCATACTGATATAGTTAGAATCTGCAGTTAGAAGCAAACATTTTTATTTTAAGTCTAACTGAAGATTTCTGGTTTAACAGTTTACATATGATGTCATTAAAGCAGTCTGGTATTTGCATGTGACAATGCATTTAAAGAGATCAGCAGCTGAAATATGTCATCCATTCATCAATGCTTATTTACCTTTTGCCTGGGTGTGTTACACCCCTCGTTGTTTAGGTTCCTGTCTTGTTAATTAATTGTCTTTAGTTATTTTCTTTTTTAATTAGTTGCTTTCCTCAGATCGTTTCCACCTATGGAAACTCCTCCTGTCTGAGTCCTGTCTGTCAGATCGTCTGTTCATCTTTAGTGGTTCTCCTGGTTTATCTCAGGCTACTTTTGCTTGTTTTGGGCACTGGTTTTGTTTCCATTTGGCCTTTTGTTGGTCTTTTGGCACTTATGCAATCAGCTAAACAAAAGGCTCACTTTATTGTATTACGTCTAAGGCTGTGGTTATGGCAAGAAAGCGTTTTGTCGAAAGTTTTAGTTCTATTGTATTCATTTCTATTTCCTCAGAAGATTGTTTCCAAACAGCTCATCTGGTTTAATCTATATCCAGTCAATCCACAGTGGGCCATTCCTGCTCAGAAGCCACTATTATTGGAAAGTGAAGAAATGCATGTCTTCAAGCATTTACATCACCATGGAGAGATTGCATGAGTGCACTTTTGATGCTTATTTTTATTGTATTTTTATTTACATGTTCAAAATACAGCAAGCCATCAACTAAAAAATGTGTAACAAAACAATATGTATGTAAATATGTAAGCTATCCTGACTGGTCTAGGGCGCTTGTTTGAGTGCAGCACAATGCTGCTGAGACAGATGCATTAATAGATCTATGCATTATTTAGTGTGTTTACTAACTATATACCAAAGGAGTAGCAAATACCCCCGGCATCGGGTCTCTGCTATCTGTCTCCATAATTAGATGCTTTAGAAATATTACTTCTGGAAATCTCCTTCAGTGTCATCAATTAAATTCTTTGACAAGCACACACCTGTCAGGCCAGGTGCGTGCTGCAGATAGACACTCTGCTTATGGAGTAGGGAATTTCTGCTCACTTACACTGGTCAACAGGCTGCCGCTAGTCCGCATCTCATATTCGGATACACACCCATACAGACCAAGAAGAGATGCCCAAAAGCAAACGCCTCAGACAAAACTTCCCCAAACACACACATTTCACACACATGCACGCCTCCCACACCGCATGGTTAATTAATTCTAATTTGAACGTCCGTAGCCTCACCTCCTACACTCGTGCCTTCTGATGGTGCCTGGAGAAAATGTTACAGGATCTTCAGTGAGTGAAAAAGACGAGCAGAGCGAAGCAAAAGCATGAATGTGAAAATTTAAAAAAAAATGTCAGGGGGAGGTGATGTGATTGACAGAGACTCATTGTTCCTGTGTAGTGGCTGAGAAGTTTGGCCCAAAGTTTTGAAGGCACTTTTTTGCAACTGGCAGCCAGAGGTGCTGACTGAATTGGATTTTGAGATGTTAATAAAGCATAGTGTTGGTTCTTGGAGGCTCAGCTGCAATCTGGTGGTTCAGCCGATCTCAGTGCCAGCCCACATCGGCTGATGGCTCCATTTACAACCCTTTACACAACTGATCGGCAAATTTCATTCATATAAGGTGCTTTATTTTGGCTGCTAGCCTGTCCACAGTTACTGTGCATCTGCAAGCTGCTTTACAGCCCACCTCCACCCCATCTCCCCCTTTCAAGTGTCATATATGTTGTCATTGATGCATGATGTTCTGTGCTGGCTTCTCGCTGCTGCTCTCTCCTCCTCCTTATGTAATCCATGTATGCACATAAAAGGTTGGGAGGTCCCAGAATGAACTCATGCTGCCAAATAGATTCCAAAACCAGGGTCTTTGATACTACGAGTGACCTCTTTCATGTTAGACATTGATGATATAAGGCGTTATTTCACTGCAGCTTTGCATATTTTACAAACCTTTCCTATTCAGCTAAATCAAAAATAGTGATATGATCATTATTTGATGATATTAAGTATGAATAAAATACTGCAGCAGTTCTTTAATTTCTCTGTTAGAGGGTCAAACTGTTTATATAGTTCATGTTTTTACATGTAGCTTAAGTGCAGCCAGGTCTGTATGTCCATATATGCATGTAAACTGCAGATATTCATATATGACTGAAGAATTTAGGCTGTACATTTAAAATCTGCATCTTTTGGACAGTGGATAGTGCCTTTAAAGAGGTTCTTTATCTACTCTGGTGTAGTGTCAGAACAGTTACTGACTTTAGCCCTTCAGAAAATCTTGTATTTATGATTGTTTTTCAATTATTTGGCAGCAAACAAGCAATTAATCCACAGTTCATGGGATGTCCGCACACTGTAAACTGTAGCTACTTTGAAATACTGATAAAGCACAGCTTTAACCTCCTCTCCAATTCCAGACCTGCCATTTCTCCTAATTAGACTATCTGCAAGAAAAGGACATCTCGCGTTCCGTCTTGCATGGTTCCACTGTGCACATTAACCTTATTTAACAGCCTCATTGACGCTGCGTTATCTCAGCAGGTAAGACCAGCGCCAGCTCGCTGGTCCCCTCCAGACAGCATCAACCTCACTAATAAACATGTTAACCCGTAACAGCTAATCAATAGCAGTCTGATTTGCACCTGCGTGATCAATGAGGCGGGTTAATCCTGCATGGTTAGAGGAGCAGAGACGGGGGAGAGAGCAGTAGGTGGATGGTGAGGATGTCTCACTTCAAGATCAGTCACCTGTTAAGTGAGCAAAACTGAAGATTCTCATTTGTGCTTCCACCCACTTTTTAAGAAACCACTGACATCTAACGCAAATGTGGGTGTGCACAAACACTCACACCTACGTATGCCTGGCTAAACAGCCCCTCACACACACACACACACACACACACACAAACAAACACACTGAATAAAGATACACTGAGCTCCAGCAAAAAATGAGGAACTTTTCAATATTTAAATACCAGTTTGAGGCTTTAAAAATGATCAGAATGATTCAATATTATGTGCAAGGTAGACAGAGATATTCACAATTACACACACAAACGCACACATAACCCAGTGTTAATGCATTTCGAACAGGCAGCTCTTGATATGGAGTTTTATGATAAGCAAACAGAGCGTGCTCGCACATGGCACGCAAACACACCAAGGAATACACAGGATGCACACTCAGGCAAAACACGCACATGCAGACACACACTCTGAGGGCGCTGAGCAGGGAGTATAAAAGGGGCATCCTTCCCACTCAACGGAGAAGTGCTCTCCTCACTCTCACGCACTCCGCTAACACGCTGAAGATCTTTTCTCAAGGTAAGGATGCTACTTTTTTTTGCTTTATTACAAGACAGACTAGAGATTTGAGGATTTAATGACACAGATTTTAAGCTAAGAATTTTCTTGTCTTTCTTTTTTTTTTTTAAACTTCATAACCATTTAGGGATTCAAACACAGAGGCTGCACTGAAACAGATAAAAAAGTGAGCCGAGGAGGATAAAATGTGCCGATTTTATGCCAATATTTTATTCTTTGAAAGTGTTAATTACAGGAATGCTACACATTTTTCCCTTCATACATACAAATAGATGAAAATAAATTAATTCTGACAAAATCTTGTTTTGTTAAAAACAATTTCCAGAGATGCTTCCCAAAAGCAAAGTGGACATTTTTCTTTTCTGCAGTGGAAATCAAGTCAGTTTCACCTGCTGAAATTGCATTCATGATATCTACCCCCAGCCATCTAGTATGACTGGTGCTGTCGTTGACATGCGAGTGACCGTGTGAATATGCTGCCCTGATTAATGCGTTGAGTCAGACTGATTGTAGGCTGTGGAAGAGCGCTTGTGTGGCAGATGGTCGGAGTTGTCGTTTTTCACTCTGGACTGCATGTCAGATTCCTTCTAATTAAACTTCTGTTTGCTCCTCTCCCATCGCTCTCTGTGTTTCAGATGACTGCTGGGCTGTGTGTGTGTGTCGTGCTGGCAGTCCTGTGTGTGAGCTGTTTGGGACTCCCCTTCTCCTCCCAGCCGTTAGACGAGGGCCAGCGCCCCATCTCCGCACTCTCTGAAGGTAAAAGTTGCAACTCTGTTCCTAGGTATCATAGTGAGTTTTCATTCCTGACCCTGCTCCTGTTTGTTTCGAGTAGCTCTCCTTGAAGCTGACACCCACACCTTGGGAGATCTCCACCTCCGACACATCCGCTCTGCCCCACAGCTGAAAGCTCTTCCTCTGGCTGAGGAGGATGCAGACTCCAAGGGCCAACCTCAGCGAGCTGCTTGCTAGACTTATCTCCTCCAGGAAAGGTGTGTTAGTGCGAGGAAGGTGTATTTAGGTGCCATCCTTCCCCTACCTGCAACCTTGAATGACATATGTGTTTAGAGAAGTGTGTGTGTGTGTGTGTGTGTGTGTGTGTAGGTGTGTGTGTGTGTGTGTGAATGTTAGTGTAAAAAGAAAAACATCTGGCAACAACAGTATTTGCAGCACAGTGCTTTTTCCTGCCTTTCTCCTCCCCTCAGTCTTTCTAATTACAGGAATGAGTGCACAACCAGCTTTGTAAAATGAATTAGTGGCTCGGAAAAGCTTTTGTGGTTTGAAAGAGTGCGTATTAGTGTGTGGAGCCTTCCGGCCACTTGCCTCATACCATCTTGTTTCACTTTTCTTTCCCCTTTCTGACTTCCAATCACTTTTTTTTTGTATTTTTTCTTGCTAAGGAAACAAACACTCAACCCTGTGGTAGAATTATAACGTCCAGCGCTGCACATCTCTTGGACAGCGTGACAGGACAGGGGAAAAACTAGGCCGTCACGCAACATATACACACACACACACACACACACAAACACACACACATGCACCCACACATATACACACAAACACACACTGTCAGAATCAGACTTTCCACTTGGCTTCTAGATACTGAAACTGTCTCTTTGTTGCACAGACTAAAGCATTTTGCAGAGCTACAGATGGGATCAGTGGATTCAGTGAGCAGTTTGAAGATCAGAGTGAATCATTTTTTGAATCTGTGTTCTACATCTTTCCTTTGCCCAGTTTTTCAGCTTTATGTAAAACACAAAGATGCATCTGAGTTACAGCCATACTTTACTTTGCTGTTGTATAATATCGATCATAAGAGTTCCTCAGACTCAGAAAGTGTTAGGTCAGACAGTGGACACTCTAAGATGTCAGAGGGCCAGTGAAACTCATATGTAATGCCTCAGGGAGTGTGCGTCTCTGTTAATCAGTGCGTGTGCAATTGTGGGTGTCTGCGTGCCGTGTGCATGCTGTTGCAGCTTGCATGTTTGGGGTGTTGGGAGGAGTGGTTCTGGAGTTGCTTTTTCTGCAGCCAATCTTCTGGCACACAGGGAGTTGAAATGAAGTGTGTATGCATGCGCACGCTACTGTCTGTGTGTGTGTGTGTGTGTGTGTGTGTGTGTGTGTGTGTGTGTATAGTAGGA